>JZSA01002492.1:0-34293 GCA_000956155.1 Cotesia vestalis | reverse complement strand
TAATTATTATAAAAATTATAACAATAAATTAAGTGAATTTTTTAGATGTTAATTATTTTTACTTGATTAATTTTTTAGTTGTTAAATTTTTCCCGCAAGGTCAATTGAGTGACTCTCGGGTATAATCCCCCAGGAAAATCACTCAATCCAAGCTAACAAATGTTTTATCCTGACTAATTAAATAATCGTCGATTAAACGATCCAATTAATAATTAAAAAGGAGAAGTAACCGAGTATTAGTAAACCGCGGTCCACTTCTTTCCCACAGAGTAATAATTGATACCTTGACGAATAATACGGTGATCTAACTCTCTAATCGAGGGTGAAGTCCTAGTTGTAGTTGGCTTCCTTCGTCTCGTCACTACTCCGGGGATCGGTCTTTTTGGATTTCCGTGGCACTAGGTCTGGCGGTCACACTACTTCTCCCTTTTCCACTGCACGGCTCACCTATTTTAACCCAAAACTACCCCCTCCTATTCTCCCTTTAGGCCCGAAGATCGAGACGCGCCAGTGCTATGTCGAACGATTATCGATCTCTGATAACTTATCGATTTAGGGTAATTTTACCCTGTTACAACCCATTATACATAAAATTACATCAACAACAACAGCTCACACAACAACAACAACAACATCGTCTACTTATCCAATAGATTCGACAGTTTTAAATAATATATCCAGAGCATCATCAGAAGATATATCATCACCATTTGAAATGGATCATAATTTGATAATGGACTATTTCAATAATGATTTCTCAGCTCTAATCGAGGAAAAAAAGACTGAGCACTCAAAATCCTCTCCAAAACCTGTCCGACCGAGTATTCACTTTCCCAATAGTGGACTGCCTGATGCGAAGCGGAGAAAAAATTTTCTTTAAAAAATGATGACATCCAAAATATTTTAAAAAGTATTCCGGAAAATGCAAATATCAAATTTGAAAATTGTAAATTTGAATTTCATTTTCACTATCATGAAGACAAAGAAACTTAATTACTATTTGATTGCATTAAATTCAACTTTATTTATTGTTTTGATAACTAAGTTCTACTAATTATTGTATCAATTATAATAATCGATGTTTCAAATGTTCAATATACATCCTTTTCTTTTTACTAGTAAGTATTATAATTTGAAGTATAATTATGTGAATCGTTTCAAATGTTCATATTACTATTGAAAATTATTAACTTTTTTTGTTTTATCTGGAAGGTTGATTTTTATTTTCTTCTAAAAATTAAAAAAATTGTTTTTTTATGACTGGGGAGGGGGCGGAGCCCCTGGACCCCATCGGTACTCTATCCTTACATTTCAATATTAATTTAAGATTTACTTCAGTAAGTATGTTTTATAAAAAATTAGGAAAACGGTTCACCTTAAAGGCCATCCCTGTAACTTCCCGCTAATTCCATACCTGAGCGCTTAAAATTGTACTTATGACATTTTTGAGATTTTTGAGCTCAAAACATATTTTGTGATATTTTGAGGTCACTGATTTCGGAGAGATAATATCTTGATGCATTTGAGCTCTCCCAGCTCAAAAGTCTGATAGAAGTTAAATAACTTTCAAAAATGATTTTTTTTTTTTTTGAGATTTTTCAAGATTTCTTAAAATCTATCGGTCCGAATCGGTTCAAATTTTCAGGAAATCTAAGTTTGAGAGAATTCTTTAGAACGCCGTTTAGTTCGTTCCGATCGGTTCAGTCGTTCAAAAGTTATAAGCGGGTCACATACACACACACACACACACACACACACACACACACACACATACAGACATAGTGACAACATCGCAGGAGTAGTCAGGGAAGCTTCCTAGGACCTCAAAACGTTGAGATCTGATGAAAACTCGATTTTTCACACACACACACACACACACACACACACACACACACACACACACACACACACACACACACACACACACACACACACACACACACACACACACACACACACACACACACACACACACACACACACACACACACACACACACACACACACACACACACACACACACACACACACACACACACACACACACACACACACACACACACACACACACACACACACACACACACACACACACACACACACACACACACACACACACACACACACACACACACACACACACACACACACACACACACACACACACACACACACACACACACACACACACACACACACACACACACACACACACACACACACACACACACACACACACACACACACACACACACACACACACACACACACACACACACACACACACACACACACACACACACACACACACACACACACACACACACACACACACACACACACACACACACACACACACACACACACACACACACACACACACACACACACACACACACACACACACACACACACACACACACACACACACACACACACACACACACACACACACACACACACACACACACACACACACACACACACACACACACACACATACAGACATAGTGACAACATCGCAGGAGTAGTCAGGGAAGCTTCCTAGGACCTCAAAACGTTGAGATCTGATGAAAACTCGATTTTTTCAAAACGGGGTAAAACCAGTAACTTCCCGATTTTTGAAAATCTTCGATTTTCTTAGCGGGAAGTTAAAAAAATTTAACTCTATGTTAATTTATATATTTATTTTAACCTCATTTGTCTTTATTTATTTTGTAAAATTATTATCGAACTTTCGGTCCTGGTATGACGAAAAATAGTATACGCGCCACGGGAGGATAGTAGGACATTTCAACCCCCGCTTTTGTCACCCTCGCCTTCGGCTCGGACAATATCGCGCGGGTTGAAATGTCCTACTTTCCTCCCTAGGCGAAAAAACTGTTTTTTTAACATAACTTCGTCATTTCTTCTCGGATCGTTTTTGATGATATAGAATAATTTCAGAGGTTAAAAAACCGCGTCGATTGCCGCCGAAAACGTGGAAATCGGTTGATTAGTTCGAGAGACATCCTCGACGAAATATTTGGAAATAAGGATTTTTTCAACATAACTTCGACATTTTTTGGAATAACTTTTAAACAGCTCCGATCGATTCCAAAAACTAATCAGCTCTTAACATCATAAAATCACGTCGATTGCCACCAAGCTGGTAAAAATCGGTTGATTCGTTCGAGAGATATCGTGAACGAAAGAAACCCGAAAAAAATGTTTTTTTGGGATTACTCTGAAATTTTCGGTTCGATCAATTAAATCCTGAAAATCACTTATGAGGATGATAAAACTGCGTCGAACGGCGCCAACCGCGTAAAAATTGGTTGATCCATTCAAAAGTTATTGCGGTTTGAAAATTCCAAAAATAGTCTTCTATGAAACTTCTATCAGACTTTTGAGCTGGGAGAGCTCAAATGCATTGAAATATTATTTCTCTGAACTCAGTGAGCTCAAAATATCACATCAATTATATTTTGAGCTTAAAAATCTCAAAAATTTTCAACTTATCGCTACGAAAATCAAAGATTTTTAAAAATCGAGAAGTTATTGTTTTCACCCCGTTTTGCGAAAATCGAGTTTTCATCAGATCTCGACGTTTGAAGGTCACAGGAAGCTTCCCTGACTGGCCCCGCGAGGTTGTCACTGTGTGTGTGTGTGTGTGTGTGCGCGCGCGTGTGTGTGTGTGTGTGTGTGTGTGTGTGTGTGTGTGTGTGTGTGTGTGTGTGTGTGTGTGTGTGTGTGTGTGTGTGTGTGTGTGTGTGTGTGTGTGTGTGTGTGTGTGTGTGTGTGTGTGTGTGTGTGTGTGTGTGTGTGTGTGTGTGTGTGTGTGTGTGTGTGTGTGTGTGTGTGTGTGTGTGTGTGTGTGTGTGTGTGTGTGTGTGTGTGTGTGTGTGTGTGTGTGTGTGTGTGTGTGTGTGTGTGTGTGTGTGTGTGTGTGTGTGTGTGTGTGTGTGTGTGTGTGTGTGTGTGTGTGTGTGTGTGTGTGTGTGTGTGTGTGTGTGTGTGTGTGTGTGTGTGTGTGTGTGTGTGTGTGTGTGTGTGTGTGTGTGTGTGTGTGTGTGTGTGTGTGTGTGTGTGTGTGTGTGTGTGTGTGTGTGTGTGTGTGTGTGTGTGTGTGTGTGTGTGTGTGTGTGTGTGTGTGTGTGTGTGTGTGTGTGTGTGTGTGTGTGTGTGTGTGTGTGTGTGTGTGTGTGTGTGTGTGTGTGTGTGTGTGTGTGTGTGTGTGTGTGTGTGTGTGTGTGTGTGTGTGTGTGTGTGTGTGTGTGTGTGTGTGTGTGTGTGTGTGTGTGTGTGTGTGTGTGTGTGTGTGTGTGTGTGTGTGTGTGTGTGTGTGTGTGTGTGTGTGTGTGTGTGTGTGTGTGTGTGTGTGTGTGTGTGTGTGTGTGTGTGTGTGTGTGTGTGTGTGTGTGTGTGTGTGTGTGTGTGTGTGTGTGTGTGTGTGTGTGTGTGTGTGTGTGTGTGTGTGTGTGTGTGTGTGTGTGTGTGTGTGTGTGTGTGTGTGTGTGTGTGTGTGTGTGTGTGTGTGTGTGTGTGTGTGTGTGTGTGTGTGTGTGTGTGTGTGTGTGTGTGTGTGTGTGTGTGTGTGTGTGTGTGTGTGTGTGTGTGTGTGTGTGTGTGTGTGTGTGTGTGTGTGTGTGTGTGTGTGTGTGTGTGTGTGTGTGTGTGTGTGTGTGTGTGTGTGTGTGTGTGTGTGTGTGTGTGTGTGTGTGTGTGTGTGTGTGTGTGTGTGTGTGTGTGTGTGTGTGTGTGTGTGTGTGTGTGTGTGTGTGTGTGTGTGTGTGTGTGTGTGTGTGTGTGTGTGTGTGTGTGTGTGTGTGTGTGTGTGTGTGTGTGTGTGTGTGTGTGTGTGTGTGTGTGTGTGTGTGTGTGTGTGTGTGTGTGTGTGTGTGTGTGTGTGTGTGTGTGTGTGTGTGTGTGTGTGTGTGTGTGTGTGTGTGTGTGTGTGTGTGTGTGTGTGTGTGTGTGTGTGTGTGTGTGTGTGTGTGTGTGTGTGTGTGTGTGTGTGTGTGTGTGTGTGTGTGTGTGTGTGTGTGTGTGTGTGTGTGTGTGTGTGTGTGTGTGTGTGTGTTAAAGATATAGATACTTTATTGCTGTCCCTTGTACTATACGAATGTAATAGTGAGTTAAAAGCGTGGCAATGGATATTGACTCGGGGACTTAAATTGTGAAAGTAATCAGCGGGTGGTAATCACCTCTCGAGAAAAGTTTGTCTAATTTAAAATGCACTTGACCTTCTCTAATTTTAATATAACCAGGTTTGGTTTGGAAAATAATTAATAATGATTCTCTTTTAACCCAATATATTAGCAAAGAAAATAATTGTTTCACACAAAATGTTAACTGGGCACTACTAAGAGTAAACTTGGACTGATTAGTTGATCGAAAATTCGGTCTTTTATATGATTTGTCCCATGTGATGAAGCGATCTAAAAATTAGATCCGATCACTTTTCAAGGTTTGTTCCGGTTATGAAACTGTAACAACATGGTGTCATCTATACTGTGATCGGGCCCAGTCTTTCCAAAAATTTTAGAAAGGCAACGCCAGATTTCGTTAGAAAACCCTTAAATTGTTTACGACTTCATGCTGGGTTATGAAATAGGTACTTGGTTTACGCGTTTGAGGAGTTTTTCATGATTTTAATTAATTCGTTCGTTACATAAGTATTAGGCTTCTCTATTCTGATTCAAAATTTTTGCTTCAATGCTTTTTTTGTTTGGAATTTTGATACCATCTTGTAATTTTGACTTTTCTTTTAATTGGTTTTTTTTATCTATAGTATCAGCCGTGAATATTTTATCTGCAGGCGTAGTAATCTCGCCATTAGTGTTTACAATATTTTTTTTCAATTCATTTTCATCTCAAAAAAAAAAAAAAGAAAGTCATATTAGAAAAAAAAATATGTACATTCTTTTTAAATCCCAAATGGATTTAAATGATTGTACAACGGAACAATCAAAAATTTTTTTTTATTTAAGAGTTCCGATTATAAAATTCATAACATTTCCATCAATAAAATATTTAAACGTAATTTAACTATCATTAACCCTTTCCCGGCTCAGAGTATCGGTGAGTCTAGGTGTGAGCTGAGTGGGGATAGCGCCAATCGTAAAGCCGTGTGTGTATGTATTAGTAAGCGATGAGAATGTATTGCGCAAATCTGGCCCCTTCTCTATCGTTTTCATTCCCGCTTTACCGTCTGTGATAGTACCGTAACAAGAAAGTTTTGCTCCCTTGAGCGGTTATGTTTACAAACATAAATATTTTTTTTTCAATTATTTAAAGTAAGTATATAATTTATATTTTTCTTTTAGAATATTATTTAATTAACGTATGAATTTTTGTAGTTTTGAGAACTTCAATTTGATGAAATGTCACAACGTCAAAGAAAAATAAATAAAACTTTACGAAGTCGTAATAATTATGACGATAGAAGTGTCAAAGAGACTGATACTATCAATGAAGATCCTCTGGAGACTTTTCACAATACTAGACAATTAAAGAATAAAAAAGTTGACAAAGCTAGCTGTAAATCAAATTTAAATTTAGTTAAGCAACAAACCAAAAATAAAAGAGCTGTTAAATGTCTAGCTGAAAAAAGTCAACAAGGAAATACTAAAAATTTGATTTCGGACTCGAACAGTTTAATTAATAAATGCAGTAATATTTGTGAAGATACTAGTGTTAAAGTAATTGATACCACCGATGAAAATTCTCAGAAAGCCTTTTACAATACTAGACAATCGAAATCTAAGAAAGCTGAAAAAGCTTCTAGTACAAAAAATTTAAACTCAAGTTTTAATCAACAAACTAAAAATAAAGTTACTGTTGAATGTTCTGTTAAAAACAGTCAACAGCGAAAAACTAAAAATTCAATTTTGGACTCCAGTGACAATTCTAGTGACAGTTCAGTTGATGAATGTGATAATATTTATGATACCAGTGATGAAGAAAATATAGATAAAAATAAAGTAACAGTTGAGTGGACAGAAGCTTTAGTTCATTATCCTACAGAAAATTTTATTGGTTGTAGAAGACCAAATCATAACATACCTCCTGGTAGTGATGAACTGCTTTATTTTAAATAATTTATTGATGACGAATTTTTTAGTATTTTAGCTGCTGAAACTAAAAAATATGCAACATACTATCAAGGGCTTCACGGCTTTGATAATCATTGGCAAGAAACGACATCAAGAAAAATACAAATTTATCTAGCTATAAATATGTATATGAGCATCGTAAAATCACCTAATAGTTTAATGTATTTTCAAGGTAATTTTGTAACTTGTCCACTAATACGAAACAGTATGACTTTTGCTCGATTAAAGAAGCTAAACTAATACTTCCATCTTAATGACGAGAGTAATAAATCAACCAGCTCTGATTCTCTTTACAAAATAAGACATATTTTAGATGTATCGAACAAATTCACTGAATTTTTTCAATCTGGACAGAATCTAGCTGTAGATGAAGCAATGATCGGATATAAAGGGCGATTACATTTTAAACAGTATATGCCGCAGAAACCGACTAAATGGGGCATCAAACCGTGAGCTATTGCTGATAGTGAGAATGGTTACTCATTAAAATGTAATATCTATCTTGGAAAAAAGTATGAGACTCAAAAAGATCTTTTACTGGGTAAACAGGTTGTATTAAAATTGTCTGAACCTTTCGCTGGTAAATATCATCACTTATATTTCGATAAATTTTTTACGTCTGTTCGTCATATGTCAATACTCTTAGAAAAAAAAATTTATGCATGTGGAACTGTGAGGGCAAACTGGCAGAATTGGCCTGTTGCTTTTAAAAAACGAAATAGTTTAGAATTAAAGCAAGGAGAATCAAAAGTGCTACAAGCTGGAAGAATAATAGCTACTGTTTGGCATGATAAGCGTGATGTTCTCTTGATATCAACAAATTCTAATCCCTTTCAAGAAGATGAAATTGAGCGAGTTGGAAAACAAAATAATAGAGAATAAATAAAACGTCCATCTTCTATTAGCCAGTACATGAAAGGGATGGGTGGAATAGATCTTGTTCAGTGAACAGGCCCACTCGGTGAGCAAGACGTCACTGTGGGCTCCCCAAATTTACGAGCCGCACTTGACAAGCGCTCGTTCCCGCAAAATTCACCCCGCTTGCGCAAACCGACTACTCGATCACGCCACATGTATCGAATTTTACTATTGGCTATCGATGTCGACATCAATAAAAAATTTTGATTTTAAGACACGGTGTCAATACGCGATTGAATATAAAAACACGGCAGCTAATTTAAAAATGCGTCTTACAGTAGTTACTGCTTCGGCCGCAAGGAGAAGCCACGCCCCCGGCTGATTTCCCAATTTTAGATTATTTCAACTACTATTCTAATAAATTGAAAATATATGTTTATATAAATATATTATGTTAAGCTGTGCTCGTTATTTTTAGAGTTTTTTGATTTGAATAAAATCTTTTTGATTAATTTTATTATTTATTCTTAATCACTACTGCATTTTATTTATTTTTTTTCCATACGCCAAAATTATAACTTCTAACGCGTGTACATAAGTACACACTCTTTTTTCTTAATAGTAATCTAACGACATATCGGCCAGTATCATCTCGAGAATGTATTTCCTTGAAGTGATCTTCACATTCTTGATCACTTTGTGATGGAGATTTATTACTATCTGGAATAACATCTAGCTTTCAAAATCTTTGTATAAAATCGTAGAATTCTTCATTAACAGAAGTCTGGAAACACTGTATTGAAGATGTAGTAGGATTACGAGTGGGACCGAAAAGGATCCATCCAAAGATCATTGATTGAGCCGTAGGAGTGTTACTCGGTTCCTTTCGTAGACCTTCAAGACAAATTTGACCATAATAATCTGCTCCAATGATAACATCAATTTTACCAGGTTGATTGTAGCCAGGGTCGGCTAGTTGAAGTTGTTGAAAATGACTCCAATTTGCAGATGACGTAGCTTGAATCCTCGCTGTTAACTTAGGAAGAACATGAGCTTGAATATTGACTTGTTGAGATGACGAAGTGAGGATATAATGCAACTAATACTAGACCTTGAGTTCCTCCAGCATTTACTGCGCCAATTCCGTGTAATTCGAATATTACTAGTTTCTTTTTAAGATGAAGCTGTTGAACTAATCTTTTAGATAAAAAAGATACTTGTGTAATGTTCCCACTGAATTTCAGTTTAAAAATTAACAAAAATGAATTTATTTTATTAAGTATCGAAAATTCCTAGAATTACAAAAGCTTCGTAAGATAACGGAAATCGCTTCCGATAACAGTGTCGTCGAGCTCCAGCCTAATCGTCAGCGTGAGAGTTGGACTCTGACGACTATTCTACAATAGAGTAATCTAAGACGCAGCGTTTGCATTTTCATTATTGTTTTAATTATTGTACTGGATGCAGATCCAGAGAAGTCAGTCAGCCGACAAACATCTGAAGCCCCGGTCGTACGTCCGGAGACCTACTGACTCCACCTAGTTTATTTGAATTTTCATAATATATTTAATCAAATGAAATTTTGTATTTTAATTTAATTGAACCCGAACAATAATCTCAAAATTTAAGAAAGAGCCTAGCAACTGGCTCACCTGGCGTCTATCGACTCTCTAATGAGGCCAACCTGGGATATAAAATTATTAAAACTAGTTATTTGGAAAACCCAAAATTCCAGATCGTAACACTTGAGAACCAAGATTAATTGATGCTCTTGCTTGGAATTGATAACCTTGTTTCGAAACGACTGTGACTTGAGTCGTTTTACACATCGTAAACTATACTTGTTTACTAGATGATTTCTCAAGCAATTATAACATAACTTCTTGTCTTTTATAATTGCCAATTTTTTCTCAATTGGTTGATTAGCGAACTCTGGGCATTTAACTGTATAATAATCTGCGGTGCAAATAGAACATTTCTTGAAATTATTTTAATCCCAAGATGCATGATGGACCATAGTTACTCTTGAGTTATGCTGAGACCCAGTGTTCAGTGAACAGGCCCACTCAGTGAGCAATACGTCACTGTGGGCTCCCCAAATTTACGAGCCGCACCTGACAAGCGCTCGTTCCCGCAAAATTCACCCCGCTTGCGCAAACCGACTACTCGATCACGCCACATGTATCGAATTTTACTATTGGCTATCGATGTCGACATCAATAGAACGAATTTATTGATTGGTTATCGCTCTCGCTAGACATGCGCAAAAGCCTTCTTCCTCAAGTCTATGAGGAAGAAGACGAACTATTATTATAGAGGCTTTTCGCTTACATCTTCCCGCTTGACAAGTCGCTTTTTTGCTATATAAAATTTCGCTTTATAATTTAACCGCTTTTTCGCTTCTAAGATAATTTAACTTGCTTAAATTAATTTCTAATAATTGTGTTTAGTTTTGTTGCAGCTTAATTAAATCAATTGTGCAGTAATTACCGCTTTTCCCAGTGCCGGCAGTGTATTCAACCACGTGTCAACCGGCTTCGCTTTGCTAACCACGCTGTGCTTTATACATCCGCTTTTATTATTCCAATCCGCTATTGAAATAGTTAATTATTTAGTGTATTTATTGTTAATAAATCTCTAGTGTTATTTTTGATAATTATTTTCGTATTTTAATTGAGATAACCAGACCGAAACCTGATCCTTAGTTTTTCCGCTCTTTCAGCATTTTACACCCAGGCTTTCTTGATTTTTCGACTGCTTGGAGAGTTAGTAATCGATTCATCAGAAACTCTATGAACTGTTTCCAAATTCGAGCATCTTTGGTAGAGCCTAGATGGGGTTCCTAAGTTTTGACCGGTTCTGAATCCAGACGTTGAATCGTAATAAAGACCAAGAAATCATCCCAAGTGTAGACGGTTCGTCCAAGTTTCTCTAGAGTTCAATAAATTTGTTTAATTGTAGAATAGAGACCTTCCATCTCCGCAGCTGATTCCTTTGTCATCCTCTTCATGGTAATTAATGATTGAAGCGCTGAATTTACCAACAACCGCCTATTTTCGTAGAATGAGACTAGCGCGTCCCGTGCTTTTTGAAAATAATCGGATGTTAAGGCTGTATTTTTTAAGAAATCTGCTGCTAGACCAGTAAGACTCTGCTTGAGACAATTAAGCTTCCATGCTATAGATAAGAAATTATTGTTGAGAACCATGGAGCTAAACAGAACTTCGAATTGCAGTCATTCAGATGAAACTACATTGAACTTTGGTAGATCTAGATTTAGCAGGTGAGGACCAAAATGATGAACTGGTAACTCCGTATTATTGACTGACGATGATCTGCTCTACCTGTCGTAGCTGCTCATACAAGGTATTCATCTTCTTCAGTGCTTCTAGATATGCATCATAAGTAGCTCGGTAGAGATTGCCCTTGAAATAAGGAAGTTTTGACACCTTTCGCTTCTGATGATCTCTCAACTGTCTTATAGCAATTTAAATTGCATCATGAGTCATGTAGAATTTTGTCCAGGTGTCACGCAAAGCAGTTCTCCTAGCCTCCACACGTTGAAGCGAAATATTTTCTTCCCCGACACGAGTTAAGTTGGTAATGGCCTCGTTGATGATTTTGATGAGCTCAATCTGCTCATCCATATAACTTTTGATATGACTCACTCTCATCCTGACACTTTTTCACTTATAACCATGCTCTGCTACTAAGAATGTTAAAGAAGATAAACTGAAGAGTCAGGTTTTTAGGTTATTTTATTGACACTTATTACAAAATGATAAATAAGTTTATATTAGCAAACAAAAAGAATTCTTGATCACAGTTTCTTTTTCTGGAATTTATTAAAGTCACTCAAGCAATAAGAACTTTGGTTAGACACCGTAAAATCGAATGAAAAGAGGTGCTAGCTCTGGTGAAGAAGAATAGATTTCTAGAATGTGTTTAAGGTAGCCTGCAGGTGCACCTTATAAGGTGAATACCAGCCGGACCTTGGGTACGATGATTTTCTCAGAGGTATACCACAAGGAAGCTTGTAGGTTACCTAACAGGGTGAAAAGAAGTAGAGAGCCTTGAACACGATGATTTTCTCGTCTCGAAGTCGCATAAGATGATATTCTTTTGACTAGATTATAAACACCCCGATTAAGATGATTTTCTCAAACTCAGAGTGAGAAAACTTTTATTTGAGCTTGATATCACGATGTGAACAGTAAGCCTTTGAATTAAAGACTGATTCGCAGCGCCGGGCGGATAAGTTTATATACTTGACTGGCGAGTTTCCCGGAGTCTCAGCTGGAATTCGCTCGATTGGGTTCGAGAAAATTCTTCTCTATGAATTCACTTTGCAGATAGAAAAATGTATGTAATTTAAGCGAGAATAAAATATTATTTTATTTTAACTCTTTTGATTATAAATTGATAAACTCTTAAATAATGTTTAGCAAAAATTAAGAACTTTGATCCAGACTTTACTTTTAAGAGATGTTTCTATGCGCAGACGCAAGTTAAGCGCACGCGCCAATCATGTTTTTTAAAGTACTCATAAGGGTCAATAGGTGGCACCACATATTCTATTCATAGCTGCTTAATAATTTTGAATTATTACGGAGGTGTCACTAGTGTTATTTGATTCTGCTTTAAAGAAGGGCTTTTGAAATTTTTTATCATGATGAATAATATGTACTTACTTTGTATCGCGTTTGACAATAGTTTCCAACACACTAACAGCATACTGTAAAGCGAATTTTAATGTTTCAAGTGAAACTCCATTTTGGTCAAGCTGCTCCAGTATTAACCTCAATCTGTAATCATTGAATTGAAATGCTTGTAAATATTTATCAGCAGTCCACAAAAATACACATTTGCGATCTAATCGTGAATATGTGTTGAGAATATACGAATTACCAAGTCTATTCACCTACTTATATTTTCATTTACCGATTATGCGTAACATTATTATTTGTACTTGCCGCGTAATGCGGCACTTTTATTATTATTATTATTATTATTATTATTATTATTATTATTATTATTATTATTATTATTATTATTATTATTATTATTATTATTATTATTATTATTATGTTATTTTGTTATTAAATGCTCAGGGGGGTTTTCTCCGGAGTCCGACTCTCCGAGGGCCTAGCCTGAGCTCCATCCGTTACTGCTGGTTCACTCCGCACAACAAGGCGGTTAGTGATCACAGCAGGCCAAAGTCATTTCCCTAAGTAGACGGAGGGAACCAAGTATTACAGCCTTCTGCATCCTGACCGCTAAGAACTTAGCTTTTGATGAGCAAGCTGGAACTTTGGCAAGTGAGGATACAAAAGACTGTTTCATCCCTCCAAGGACGCCAACAATCAGGACGACAAGCTTGACGCGGTAACCTGGGTAAAGTTTGCCAATTTCAAACAGGAGATCCTGATATATTTGTCTTTTGTGCTCTTCTTTGGCTGAGATGTTATATTCAGCCGGGGCCGAAAACTTAATGACATAAATGTCACGAGTGGCCTTGTCGAAGAGTACAATATCAGGTTTGTTGTGATCTATCCGCCGGGTTGTTGCAAATGGCATGTTCCAATATATTTTGCAACTGTCATTTTCAACAACCTGGGGAATATCTCCTGGCAGATAAGGCAGTACTGGTGTCACGTCAATACCGTAGCAATGACGGAGATAGTAGTATAGTACTCTCAGGGCAGCGTTGTGACGGTGGATATATGCACCTCTCGCCAGCACAGGACATGCTGACAAAAGGTGCATAAGCGTCTCCGGATGTTGTTTACACCTCCTACAGGACGTGTCCGGAAGCTGCACCTGGAGCACCTTGCTACGGTACTTAAGAGAGTTAATGACACCATCTTTGCAGGCAAATATGAACCCTTCAGTCTCGGACATCAGGCCAGCTGACTTTAAGAAGGAAAACGTCAGCTGGGTGGACAAGCCATGATCACGTACGTGTTTAAAGAACACGCTGTGCATGGACTTGTCCATTAGTTCGCCAAGGAGTAGTTTTTCCTCGGCGTTCCTGATGACGCTCTTGAATTCCTCCTTTCGGAGTTCCATAAGAGCGTTTATTTCTCCAAGACTAAGGGTTCTTGCCGCATAGATTGCTGCCTTATACAAGAACGACCCCTTATGCGCATTTTCATGTTTATGTACAATTTGCATAAGAAAGTCATCCTCGTCTGCAGTGTAATTGACAACTTCGTGTGTTAAATCCAGGACCAAACGGTCGTGAAGCCGCTCCAAGCTCTGCAATCCTCTCCCACCGATGGACCGGGAGAGGTATAATCTGTCGACTGATGAATTGGGGTGCATGCTCCGATTTATATTGATAATCTTACGGGTTTTGATGTCGAGATCTCGTAAATCTTTTCGGGCCCATTTCAGGACACCGAAAGAGTATAGTAAGACTGGGACAGCGAGCATGTTAGTGGCAGCGACTTTATTTTTGCCGGAAAGTTCGGAGGACCAAATTTTCCGGAGTCTCCTAACATACTCGCTCTGGAGAGTTGCTCGGACTTCGGAGACCGCATGCATGCGGTGCTCTTCCATTCCTAGATATCTATACAACTCTCCGGCGTCTAATTGTCTTAAGACGCTCCCATCTACTAACTCGACATCTTCACCCGTATCAGAGCACTTACCCCTCGCCAGATGTACGACCGCACATTTGTCTAACCCAAAAGACATTCCGACATCTCGAGTGTACTCTGCTACGATGTTAAGGGCCGCCTGTAGATGATCTTCATCAGCACTATACAGCTTTAGATCATCCATGTAAAGCAGGTGGGTAATCGAATATTTTCGATCACCCGGAGGCCCCACAGAGTACCCACGAGTTTTACGGAGAGCAACAGATATAGGCAGCAGTGAAATGCAAAATAGCAGAGGGCTCAAGGAATCACCTTGGAAGACCCCTCGTTTATACTCTACAACTCCGGTAACGTGCAATGCGTCTCCACTTCCAATGTGAAAACGTGTTCGCCAGAGTTGCATTGTACGCCGAATGCATTCCACTATTTCAGGATGGACCCCCAGGCATTTGAGTAGATATAAAATCAACTCATGAGGAGTTGAATCGAGGACGACACGGGTATGGGAAAATTAGTTGCGAACCTCAAATTTTGAGCGATGATCGACACTTCGATCTATCTCTCGGCATTAACCTCCACGCTAAATTTTTCTTAGCCTTACCTAGGAAATAGAACACCTGGGGTGGATAAAAACTTAGCCAACCTAGATATTGAAATGTCACAACACTTTCAAACATCGTTTACCGCATAGGGGAAGGATACCTCAATTCCGGCAAGGGAGGGCATGAAAACGGGCTTGAATTCGTCGTCTTCAAATAACCGTTTGGACAGCGGGGTGGATTCCATCGCTCTGCCTAGTAATACTAGATGAAGTAAGATAACAGACCAGATGGAAATAGACGGACCGTGAACAAACGTTTCTCCAAGAAGAGGAAGACCTATTGCTCCCGTAGGTAGTGACCTATGCTTACCGAGGAATTATTAGTTCTCTACCAACTGTCACTGGCCAACAATTACCCATGGAGCGGCTCAGTAGCAAAATCGAAGAGTTAGCTGATTTTATCAAGGACCAAAAAAAATTCTATCGTGAAATCAGAAAATTGGTTGGGTGCCTTGCTACGGCATATAGGCTGGCCAACAAGTCACCAATCATGTCAGCGTCAACAACCCCTTGCATCTCTGTGGATGACCACAACACCACAGCCACTTTTGGTCACTCCTGAGAAACCATCACAGCAAGAAGAAGACAACAACAAGAAGAGGCAGCTGTCCATGCCTAGCCCTTTTTCAGCAATTGGAAAGCCAGCACAGAAGCAACAGCCCGAGACGACACCTGGATCAGAGTAAATCGGCGAAAAGAGAAGAAGAAGAAAAAAGAACAGAAGCCAGCGGCTCAATCTACTGAAGCCTAAAACGAGCCAAGCGAGGACGGCTCTAAGAAACCACGGAGAAAAAAGACAAGAACTAAAACTGTTCTGGTCCAACCAATAAAAGGCTAAACATATGCCGATCTCCTGAAGGAAATCAAGGCCGAGGTAAACCGCAGCAATCTGGATCGCTAACACTAAGAACATCACCGTCGACAACAGCGGAAGCGGATCAGCATTCGTCTGGATCAAAATCCCCACGACCTACTTCAAGAGCGACTACCTTTCACCAAATGAAGGGATTCGGATGTTCCGACAGAAAATGGCAGACATAGAGGACGCCATCGGCAAGTACAACGAGGAAGTCATCGTGGCTGGCCATTTCAACGTGTAATCAGCTGAATGGGGTGCTGACTTCTCCAACACTAGAGGCAACGAAGTACCAGACTGCTGCAAGACTCGACCTCATTCATAGCGCTGAACATTGGATATACTACGACTTTTACAAGACCAGGATACCGGGAATCTATCCTCGATATGACGTTGGCGACTCCAAGAATCGCGAATATGATCGAAGATTGGACAGTATCAGAGGAATACAGTGGCAGTGATCACCAACATGTGACATTCAGCATTCGATTAGCACTTATTCCGGTACCGCGTCGTGATTGTCGACCACGGAAATGTAATGTCAGGAAGCTTTGAAAGGCACTACGAACTTCTCTGAATACTCGTTGTTAGACAGAAACATTAGTGTCAAAAGCGATGGAATCGATCGTAGCTTCATGCGATGCTTCTGTGCAACGGATGAAAAAGCGAGGCTTCCATAGGCCTGGCATACTGGTGGTCTCAAGACATAGCAGAACTTCGGAAAAAATCGCCGGCTAGCAATGAGAGCTGCGAAACACTCCCCCATTCAAGATCTAAATTCGAGTGAGTACAAGCAAGCTAAAAAGAACCTGAATCGAGTTATCAAAGCGAAATTGTGGCAAGAGATCTGTAACGACCTTGATAAAGACATCTGGGGTAAATCCTACCAAATTTTCGCCAAGCGACTTGGAAAAGCTTTACAGAAGCGCTGAAACCACCTGCCTTAATGAGCAGCATCGTAGCTAAGCTGTTTCCCAAACACCTACCGCGGGAAAGAAGACAATATATGAAAAACAGCAAAACACCTTTCACAACAAAGGAACTACAGGATGCAGCGAATACTCTCAAGGCAGGAAAAGCACCTGGCCCTGATGGTGTCCCGGCATCATTGATCAAGATTGTAGCTGTGGAATACCCAGATATACTTCTGAACGCATACAACGCATGCCTAGCAACCGACACGTTTCCAACACGTTTTGCCACAAACCAACATGGCTTCCGGAAAGGACAATCGACCGTCGGCGCGATCCAGAAAGTCGTAGAGACAGTGAGAGACGCATGGTCTCGTAGCCTCAAAGCCCGCAATGTGTGTCTTATCCTCACATTAGACATCAAAAACGCCTTCAACAGCGCGAATTGGGGTGACATTGTAGATGCTTTGGAGCACAAATTTGACGCGAAGCCGGAAAATCTGGCAATAGTCGATGACTATCTTAACGAAAGAACACTGATAGCGGAAACGACGGAAGGCCTACAAGAATATGACATAACGTCTGGCGTGCCGCAAGGTTCAATCATGGGGCCTGACCTATAGAACGCGAACTATGACAAACTCCTAGAAATCCCGTTGCCGAAACAAGTGGAACTCACGGGCTTCGCGGACGACGTCTTAGCTACTTGTTTGAAAAACCATTGACGCCGTCGAAAATTGGCTTTAGAAGCACCACTTGAAACTCGCCAGGCAGAAAACCGAGATGGTTTTCTTGACTCGACAAAAGTGGTTCCCAAAACCTTTCGTCGTCGACATGGGTGGGACAACATTGACATCTACAAGGGCACCGCGTTATTTAGGAGTGGTGATCGACGAAAAGCTGTCTTTCCGAGAATACCTCGAAAACGCTTGCACGAAAGCAAACAAGACAGTGTCAAACCTGTCAAGAATCATGGCCAACACAGTGAGGCCTCGAACCAGAAAAAAAAAGGTGCTTCTAGAAGTAGTCCACTCTATATTACTCTACGGAGCGGAGATATGGGCGGATATCCTTAAACAGAAGACGTACTGGCGAAAGATAGCGGCAGTGCAACGACGAGGAGCGCTCAGAGTCACCTGTGCCTACCGCACGGTTTCAGAAGCAGCCGTATTGATCATAGAAGGTGCCGCGCCAATTGATTTACTAGCATTTGAGAGGGCGAAAATCTACAACGCCAAAACAAATGGTGAAAACTCTAAGGAGGCAACAGCCAAGATAAAGACGGAAACACTACAAGAGTGGCAGGACCGATGGACATCCGGGGAAACAGGCAGATAGACAGCACGCCTAATTCTAGATATAAACGTCTGGCTTTCTCGGAAGCATGGAGAAACGGACTGTTTTTTGACCCAGCTATTAACAGGACATGGGAAGTTTGACGCCTATCTTTTCAAGATGGGTTTGCACAGCACACCAACGTGCAAATACTGCCCAGACAAAATTGACGACGCCGAACACACGTTTTTCGAGTGTGATCGCTGGAAGGACAACAAAAGCAGCTCTGAAGAAACTATTGGCTCTACGCCCTCCCGAGAGCTTGATAGCCTTTTCTAAAAGAAAAAACCGCAGAAAGGGACCAGTAACCAGAAGTGAGCGTCGTGAGACGCAACATAAACTGGATTGAAGTAATGCTCACGCGATTCCGATTCAGTCATCTCCGTACCATCCACGGGGGCAGAGAGAGAGAAGTTTTTTTTAGTGGGTAAAAATCCCACACTACCGACCATCATCTTTCAATGATAGCGGTGTCTTTAGAAGATTTTTTTTCGTTTCTCTTTAAAAGAAAAAAAAACCACACACACACACACACATACACAGAAGCGATCTGGATAGCAAACTCGAAGATGGTTACTGTCAACAACAACAGAAGCGGAACAGGCTTCTTCTAGATTGAGACTCCCACGACCTACTTGATGAGTGTCTACCTTTCACCCAACGGAGAGATTAGTGTTTTTAGCCAGAAGTCGGCAAACATAGAGGACACCATCAGCAAGCTCGACGGCGGTGTTATCGTAGCTAGTGATTTCAACGCCAAATCGGCTGAATAGGGTGCTGACTTCTCTGACATCAGAGGAAACGGAGCAACAGATTCGCAGTGAAACTTGACTTCATAGTGCTGAACACTGGAACTACTACAACCTTTGGGAAACCGGGGTACGAGGAATCTATCCTAGACATTTTGCTGGCAACTAAGGATAGCCAACATAATTGAAGACTGGACTGTATCCGAAAAATACAGTGGTAGTGATCACCAGTCTGTGACATTCAGCGTTGGACTGGCATCACTTCCGGCTTCACGACGAGTCTCCCAGAGACCCCCATTGAGACGAAAAAAATAGTGATAAATGCGATGAAAGAAATTGCTGCCTATAAAGACGCCTCTATGCCACCGCTGAAAAATTAGGATTTTCCCGGGCCAACGTATCGGTAGTCGAAAGAGATAGCAGAACTTCACAAAAGATGCCATGAGCTACGTCGCCGCGCAACGAGAGCTGTGAAACGCGTCTTAAACCAGGAGTTATATTCGAACGAGTCCAAGCAGGCTAAAAAGACGTCAAACCGAACTATCAAAGCAAGTAAAGCAAGGTTGTGGAAAGAGATCTATAACGATCTTGACGAGGACATCTGGGAAAATTCCTACTAAATTGTCGCTGGAAGACTGGTAAAGGCTTCACCAGAAGCGCCGGGGTATCTTGCCTTAATGGACAGCATTGTAGCACAGCTGTTTTCCAAACACCCGCGGCAAGAGAAAAAACACTACGCTAAAAAGGGTGAAGCAACACCCTTTACAATCTAGGAACTACAAGACGCGGCTAAGTCTCTCAAGATAGGAAAGGCACCTGGCCCTAATGGCATCCCGGCATCGGTGATCAAGACTGTAGCCCTGGAATACCCTGACATACTCCTGAATACTTATAATACATACTTGGCAACTGGGACATTTCCTGCGGTCTGGAAGTGGCAAAGATTGGTTCTTTTGAACAAAGGTAAAGAAATTCCTGTAACACTTTCGTCATTTAGACCACTGTCCATACTTGACATTGCCGGAAAACTGCTCGAGAAGCTCTTACAAGGAAGACTTTGCAATTACATCGATGCGCTGGAGGCTTTGTCACCAACCAACATGGCTTCCGGAAAGGTCGATCGACAGTTGGAGCGATTAAGAAAGTCATAAAGACAGCAATACAAGCATGGTATGGTAGCCTAGAAGCTCGAAAAATATGTCTTCTCCTCGTTCTAGACGTCAAAAACGCTTTTAACCGCGCAACTAAGGGAAATATTATAGATACTCTAGAGCAAAAATTCGATGCAGAGCCAGAAAATCTGTGGCACTAGTCGATAATCGACTTGAAGAAAGTTAATAGCGGAAACAACGGAAGCCCACAAGAATATTCTATAACGGCTGGTGTACTGCAAAGCTCAATTATGGAACCAGACCTATGGAACGCAGACTACAATGATCTTCTTGATATCCCGTTGCAGAAGCACGTAGAGCTAACGGGCTTCGCAGACGACTTTGTGGCCACGATAATAGTAGACAGCGTAACGTGTCGCCGTCGAAACTTGGCTAGATAAACACTACCTAAAACTGGCCAAGCACAAAAGCGAGATGGTCGTCCTGATACGTCAGAAATGGTTCCCGAAACCATTCGCTGTGAAATTGAAGGAACACACTGACGTCAACAAGGGCCCTGCGCTATCTAGGGGTAATGGTAGACGAGAAACTATCTTTCCGTGACCACTTTAACAATGCATTCAAGAAAGCCAGTTAGACGGTGTTTAGCCTCGCAAGAATTATTATCAAAACTATGAGACCAGGAACATAAAAGAGAAGAGGTCTTCTGGAAGCAGTCCATTCAGTACTACTTTATGAAGCGGAGATACAGGCAGACATATTGGAACAGAAGACCTACCGCCAAAAAATGGCAGCAGTGCAGCGGCGAGGCGCTCTCAGGGTTGCCTGCGCCTACCACGAGGTTTCCGAAGCAGCTGTATTGGTCATTGCGGGAGCCGAGCCCATCGACTTACTAGCGTTTGAAAGAGCAAAACTCGTCTGACGCAAAACTTGTTTGATGCTGAAACCAGTGGCAAAAACATGAAGGAAGCAAGAGCGAGGATAAAGGCGGTAACGCAGCAAGAGTGGCTGGACCTATGGACATCATTGGAGATGGGCAAATGGACAGGACGTCTGATCCCAAACATCAACGTCTGGCTCTCTTGGAAATACGGGGACACGGACTTCTTTCTCAACCAGCCATTGACAGGACACGGACAGTTCAACGCCTATCTTTTGAAGGCGGAACTGCACCCAATGACAACGTGCAAATACTGCTCGGATCAAATAGACAACGCCGAACACACGTTCTTCGAGTGTGTACGGTGAAAGGACTACAAAAGCAGCGCCGAAGAAATTATAGGCACCACGCTATCTCCCGAGAGCTTAATAGCCTGCATACTCAGACAAAAAAACTCGTCAGCTGTTGCAGCCTACGCACAGCACCTTTTAAAAGAAAAAACGGCAGAAAGGGACTAGTAACCAGGAGTAGGCGTCGTGAGACGCTATCTAGACAGGATTTAACTAATGCTGACACTGTTCCGATCCAGTCTTCCTCATAATACCAATGGGAAAATGAGAGAGAAGGTTTTGCAGTGGGTATTGACATCTGAGTCCGATATATCCAGGCCGAACATCTGGTCCTGGGATACGTAAGTGTATTTTTCCTAACCTCTATAAAAAAAATAAAAAAAAACACACACATATATATACACACACACACACACACACACACACACACACACACGGTGACATCACCGCAGGAATAATTAGTCGCGATCTGATGAAAACTCGATTTTCGGAAAACGAGGTGAAACCTATAACTTCCTAATTTCAATTTTTAATTTTTTCAGCAAGAAGTTAAAAATTTTTTATCGTTGAACATTCTCTAACTTTTCATATTATGAGACATTAAATTAAAGTGATTATCAATTAGGTTTCGAGGTGTATCTATAAAACACACACACACACACACACACACACACACACACGGTGACATCACCGCAGGAATAATTAGTCGCGATCTGATGAAAACTCGATTTTCGGAAAACGAGGTGAAACCTATAACTTCCTAATTTCAATTTTTAATTTTTTCAGCAAGAAGTTAAAAATTTTTTATCGTTGAACATTCTCTAACTTTTCATATTATGAGACATTAAATTAAAGTGATTATCAATTAGGTTTCGAGGTGTATCTATAAACTGAAGTTAATATATGTCTGACCTGCTAGCGGCACCATTACAAGCTTCTGGAGTATCAATTGCTGGAATTATATCATCTGTTAAGCCAGTATCAAGTGTTACTTTATTGCATTGAGTTAAGCAATTTTTAGAAATAAAGTGTGAATTGGAGCTCGATGGTGAAGTAATGTCCTCTCGTTTAGGACAACTATGATATCCAGCTGACAGAGAAGTTGATTCTGAAATGAAGAGAAATTTGAAATAATGGTGGCTAGGTCAATCTATATCATTCATTATATCGAAACTATTGTTAAAAGAATAACGCCGGCCCACAAAAAAAAGTGGTCTGTACATTTGACCGGACCTATCTGTCTTTATGTATTTCGACGCGCTGAATCCGAATCTAAAGTCAGTTTCGCCGGTATACCCTCAAAATTTAGAGTAGAGTGCAAAAAACCAAAAAAAAAAAAGGCAAACAATTGCGAAAAACTGCAGTTAAAGCGATGAATAAATTTTTGTGCACCTGGATCAAGTACGATTTTACGTATTTCAATTCACTGAATCTGAATGTTAAGTAGCCCCTTAAGCCGTCAAAATTAAAAAAAAATTGCAAAAAGTCATGAAAAATCGAAACAATTGAGATGAAAAAATTTTTTGGATTCAGATTGAGTAAGATACCACATAGCGGACAACCTGGTGCACGCTTGGGGAACGGTAAGTGGACTATCAAGAGGAAAGCTTTAGCCTCCAACCACCCTGCAGCGCATTCCCACCACGTGAGTGAGCGTAGGGTCAGCTTAGACTTACTCAAAAAGCTTTTGAGAATTTCAGAATTGCCACGACCCTTGCGGAGCCTTTAATCCCGCTTGGGCAATTTTCGGGGTTTCCCCTGGAGCCAAATAGCACTTAGTCGTCATTCTGTAAATAATCGTTGTTCGTCTCAGATAAATAAAAAATAAATAAGGAAAGCAAAAACGATAGCAATAGGATAGCATAATAATAATAACAATAATAATAATAATAATAATAATAATAATAATAATAATAATAATAATAATAATAATAAGCGGTGCTTGCTACGTGGCCTCCAAGCGGCGCATCGCGGGAAACGCAGACCATAACATCAGGTCTGTAGGCGAACGACGTAGCCCTTGCAGTGGGCCAACTACCCACTGCATGGAAATAACTGAGTTACAACACATCAACTCAGTAGTGCTCCCCACAACCGGTCCTTTTCGGATGAGGACCATTCATCAGGTGGGAGGAGCACACCGGAACCGATGAACGACGACGACCCTAGCGCCCTTAGGACAAACTTTAAGTGGACGGAGGAACTACGAGTCGATCTCTTGGTGTGCTACCAACGTAGCGAACCGGGGGTGAGCGGGTGTCCTGAAATGGGCCCGAAAGGATTTACGAGATCTTGACATCAAAACCCGTAAGATTATCAATATGAATCGGAGCATGCACCCCAATTCATCAGTCGCCAGATTATACCTCTCCCGGTCCATCGGTGGGAGAGGTTTGCAGAGCTTGGAGCGGCTTCACGACCGTTTGGTCCTGGGTTTAACACACGAAGTTGTCAATTTCACTGCAGAGGAGGATGACTTTCTTATGCAAATTGTTCATAAACATGAAAATGCGCATAGGGGGTCATTTTTGTATAAGGCAGCAATCTATGCGGCAAGAACCCTTGGTCTTGGAGAAATAAACGCTCTTATGGAACTCCGGAAGGAGGAATTTAAGAGCGTCATCAGGAACGCCGAGGAAAAATTACTCCTTGGCGAACTGATGGACAAGTCCATGCACAGCGTGTTCTTTAAACACGTGCGTGATCATGGCTTGTCCACCCAGCTGACGTTTTCCTTCTTAAAGTCAGCTGGCCTGATGTCCGAGACTGAAGGGTTTATATTTGTCTGCCAAGATGGTGTCATTAACACTCTAGAGTACCGTAGCAAGGTGCGCCAGGGGCAGCTTGCGGACACTTCCTGTAGGAGGTGTAAACAGCATCCGGAGACGCTTATGCACCTTTTGTCAGCATGTCCTGTGCTGGCGAGAGGTGCATATATCCAGCGTCACAATGCTGCCCTGAGAGTACTATACTACTATCTTCGTCATTTCTACGGTATTGACGTGACACCAGTGCTGCCTTATCTGCCAGGAGTTATTCCCCAGGTTGTTGAGAATGACGGTTGCAAAATTTATTGGAACATGCCATTTGCAACAACCCGGCGGATAGATCACAACAAACCTGATATTGTGCTCTTCGACAAGGCTACTCGTGACATTTATGTCATTGAGTTTTCGGCTCCGGCTGAATACAACATCTCAGCCAAAGAAGAGCACAAAAGACAAATATATCAGGATCTCCTGTTTGAAATTGGCAAACTTTACCCAGGTTACCGTGTCAAGCTTGTCGTTTTAACAGGGACTGTGTTTGGACGTTTCCTGAGATATTTTAGGGTGAGACGATAAATTTGATTTTCATAGAATTTTTTTAGCAGAAGTTTAGTTTGAGCATTTCCGCTGTATTCAAAATTTGGTCGGAAGTGCCTATATATATATATATATATATATATATATATATATATATATATATATATATATGTATATAAATATAGTAACTATAGTATATCATATAAATATAGTAACAATAAAGTTGAATATATAAATATAGTGATAGTATAATGAGAAAAAAAGTTTTTATGAATTGTAGTTATATATAAGAAAATTTTTGATTGGGGTCTTGTGCTGTTCCCACTCGTCCCCCCAAGACCGGAGATAATCTCATCTTTGGTCTTGTGAGTTTTAAAGCAGCAAAACTCATTCAAAATTTTGATAAATGTACTGTTTTTTATTGTACTATCTACTAAAATATTAAAATATTTGATTTTTACTGTTCATACAAACTGTTGGCTCGTTTTTAGCAATTTTGGAATTTTTTTTTTTTTGTTAAAACGAAATTTCTTAATGGGGGAAAAAAACTAATTTTTATCATCATTTTAAGTTGGTTTACACTTTTATGGCCTCCTATTAAGCTATTATGATTTTCTTCGATTATTTTTGTTCGAAGTAAGCGTGTAATAAGTAAGCTTGAATGTCAAAATCATCAAATTCGTCCCTCCGTTTTGCACAGCGAAGCGAATGAATGTCGTGTTTATTCATCGACTGTCGAAGATTTCTCAATCCTTTGATCAGGTCGATTTGGTCTAATTTTTCGAAATGTTTTGTTTTGATAAGTACCGTAAAAATTTCGCAACGACCTAGCTTGGTGACAAATACATCTCTTTTTGTAGGTTTCGAGGCAAGAAGATCACCGGCATTTATCAATTTTAAGTCGTGGTGCAGCTTTGCTACGGGTTATATTATTTTACAATCAGCTGCTAAAAAATGTATACTTTCGTCTTTACGGTATACTTTCATCTAAACTCGAGGGTGAGGATATCCTTGGCCGACGACGTCTTTCAGCAAAGATATCTTCCGCCTCTTCAAAAGTTGGAGGGTCATAGACGACAAAAGGGGGCCCAAATCAGTGGTTTCCTACGTCATCCCCCACTGTTATAATCCCGCTTGAAGTCGGCTTATCTTTGTTTTTATCTGAATCTTTAGATTTTTCTGAATTACTGTTGATTTATTTTTAATATTATTTGGCGAACGCGTTCGTCCCTGTTCCGTTTCGCTAAGGGTGTCATTGGGGTTGCCCGATTCGGTTTTGGCCTTTCCGCTTATTGGTTTGCCGTTTTTATCTACGATTTGGCCACTCGCGTGGTCATAACGGATGCCCATGGTCGCTAGTTCGTCAGGAATGAGGACTCTTCCGAAGATTGGGGTTCGGGGTTCTGGACCGTCTCCTAAATATCCTGTGAACCGGGCTCGACTTACATTCCGAGGGATTAGATTATTTTTGTTTGATTCGTTTTCACCGTATATATCGATGATGTTGCTTGCATTAATGTCGTCTGCTGATGTCGAAGGCTTTGGCTTTATGATGATGGGACGCTCTGTTTTACTAGGATCTTCGCTTCTTCCTGTTTCTTCTGGACTGATATCGATACTTGATCTTTCCTCAGGTTTGACGCTGTTATCTCTCAGAAATTCGTCGACATCAATCTCGGATGCGGTGTCGTCGTCTAACGAGTCTTCTTTACTTCGCCAGAGAGGGGGGAGTTTGCTTAGGGATTGGCGAATTGTTTTCGCGATCTCTGAACTAGTTCGTTTCATTTCGGCTAACTCTTGGGGAGTATAGTTGAATATCGCTTCCTCTCGATGGATTTTTCTAGAGTTCTCACCCGGTAGGTATTTTCCGATGGAGGCCGCCTTTAGAGGAGTTCATCGAACATCTTTACTAGTTCTTGAGTTTTTCACCGTTGTTTTTGTGGAACGATCGTTTCGTTCTCCTTTTTGGCTTTGTCGTTCTTCTCTACTCCGTCGTCCCCCTCTTGGACAATGTCTGGAGTCGGATTACTCGTGGATGGTCCTGGTGTGGGAACTGGTAAGAAGACTTCATCGTCCACCTGTTCTTCATTTCCGGTTTCTTATGTCTTCGGATCTTCTGAAGTTATGTCGAGGTTGCTAGTTTCGTGGTAATTTATTTTTAGTGGGACTCGCGTTTTTCCCATTTCCCTTTTCCTAAGCTAAGAGGCGATCGTCTTTCTTACTTCGGGAGCACTGCTGATTCTCGGTCTATTTTTAGATCCAAGGGGGTGACCGGGGCGTTTGACCGATTGAATCGTCTCTTCGTCGAAGAGCTTTTTATCTGATTTTTTTGATTTTGGTAAGGCGGTGATTGGTAATGCTAGAGAATTATTTTCAGCAATATTGTTTATCGGATGTTCTGAAGGTTCGAGGCATATTGCTCGGTAATTTTGTAGCGGACTACGGCATTAAATTTGTATCTACTTAATTTAGAGCGTCATTTAGCTTGTCTTTCGGTGACAGTCACGCTATCCTTAAACCAGTCGACACAAGGGCTACTAGTTATGACAGTAAAATGTTTCTAGGGATACGGTCTGAATTGTTGAATTGCGTAGACTACCGCGAGGTATTGTTTTTCTACGTTTGTATATCGGGCTTCAGTATCGTGAAAGACTTTTGAGACACAAGAGACTATCTTTTTGTCCGTCTCCTTCTAAGTCATCGTCCCCCACTGTCGTTGCTTGACTGAGAATTCCGTATATTTCCAAGTCTGACACGCTGACGGCCAGGGTGAAGGGTTTATAAAAATCTAGATATTTTAAAAAAGAGTCTTCACAGAGGGAATTTTTTATATCGTCAAAGGCCGTTTATGCTTCCTCTGTCCATGTGAAAGGTTTAGTTTTTCGCGTAAGATCTGTTATGGGCTTAGCCCTTTCAGCGAAATTTTGAATGAATCTTCGATAATAATTAGCAAGTCCCATAAATTTTCTGGCTTTTGTATGATTTCTAGGTTGCGAGGCATTTTTAAGAGATGAAACCTTTTTCGGGTCTGGTCTTATGCCCTCCTTAGTAATTATCTGACCTAAAGAATCTACTTCCGGACAGAGAAATTCACATTTTTCGGATTGGAGGGTGAGACCTGTTTCTCTTAATCGATTGAACAGTCTTTGAACTCTTACCCCATGCTCTTTTAGGGTTTTGCCGTAGCTACACGGAAAAAAAAATATTCTTAAAATGACTATCCAACATATCCTCAAATGACGTTTTCTTAAAATAACGATCCGGATTTCTGATTTAAGGATTCATTTGTTTGACTTAAGCATACAGAGAATAGCTCTTGTAAATATATGTAGTTTCTTCAAAACAGGCAACTGTTTTGTTAACGTGAGGATCTGTCTAGTTGAATTGACTATATGTAACGCTAAAATAATGTTACGGATCGTCATTTTGACGATCCGCTGGATAGCTGAATTGGCTATACAGCGTATCTCTAAAAAAAATGACTACACAGCGTATAGTCAGAATAACAATAAGTATCCTTATTCTAACGATATTTTTTTCTCCGTGTAACTAAATCATCTATATAAATGAAAAGTTCCGTCCCTTTTAACCCGCTTAGCGCGGATTCCACCATTCTTTGAAAGATAGACGGGGCGCATTCTAGACCAAAGGGCATACAACAATATTCCCAGTGACCGTCTGGTGTAGAGAATACCGTTTTTGGCGCATCTGCGGGATGCATTGAGACCTGGTGAAAACCCATGGCGAGATCGAAAACGCTGAAGAAATTAGCGTCGCATAACTGGTCTAAAATATCGATAATTAGGGGTAAAGGGTAGGCAATCCCTCTAGTTATTTTGTTTAGTTGTCTAAAATCGATAACCATTCTATATTTTTTAACTTCCCGCTAAGAAAATTGAAAATTTTCAAAAATCGGGAAGTTGTTGGTTTCACCCCGTTTTCCGAAAATCGAGTTCTCATTAGATCTTGACGTTTTGAGGCCCTAGGAAGCTTCCCTGATTATTCCCGCGATGATGTCCGTATGTCTGTATGTATGTTTGTATGTATGTGTGTAACCCTTTTATAACTTTTGAACGGCTCGACCGATTTGATCGCGGTTGGCGTCATTCGAATGGGCTTGATCAAACTTAAATTTCCTAAAAATTTGAACTGATTCGGACCGGTAGATTTTGAGAAATTGCAAAAAAACTACAAAAAAAAATTTTTCGAAAAGTGGTTTTCTTGGAATAACTTTTAAACAGCTCCATCGATCAATTCCAAAAACTAATCAGCTTTTAACATCAAAATACTGCGTCGAACGCCGTCAGTTCGGTCAAAATCGGTTGATTTGTTCGTGAGTTATCGTGAACGAAAGAAAACCGAAAAAAGTGTTTTTTCGGGATTACTCTGAAGTTTTCGATTTAATCAATTAAAACCTGAAAATCACTTATGGGGATGATAAAACTGCGTTGAATGCCGCCAACTGCGTGAAAATCGGTTGATCCATTCAAAAGTTGTTGCGATTTGAAAAATCCAAAAATAGTATTCGATGAAACTTCTATCAGACTTTTGAGCTGGGAGAGCTCAAATGCATCAAAAATTATCTCTCGGAACTCAGTGAGCTCAAAATATCACATAAATTATATTTTGAGCTCAAAAATCTCAAAAATGTCACAAGTACAATTTTAAGCTCTCAGGTATGGAATTAACGGGAAGTTGCAGGGATGGCCTTTAGGGTGAACCGTTTTCCTAATTTTTTATAGAAGGGTCATTAGATTTTTTTGGTACAATCCACAAGGGTGAATTGTACGGAGAATTCGATTTTCTTATAATTCCTTGTTTTTCGAGATTTTCGACCTGCCTGGCGATATCCTCCCGACGTTCTAGTAGAAATCAGTACTGTTTCATTCTCACCGATTCGTTGGTGATAGTTTCGATCCGGCAGGTGAAATTTTTCGAATATCCCAGCTTATCTCCAGGAAGATGGAAGACATCGTAGTTATTTCGAACGAGAGTCTGGACTTGCTCTTTTTCTCCCTTATTTAGATGACTTAGAGGTATTGTCTGTAGTATGGTCTTAATATGTTCTTCCGAGTTGGCTATACGATTGAAATTTTCGATGGAAGGGTCATCGGACTCATCCCCGTCTGAGCTAGGGTTACTGAACTCGAACTTTTCGAGTACTTGAGATCCGATGTCTATGTCAACTGGATTTGAATTAAGATTAATAACGATACACGTGGCGTACCCATCTACTACCTTGACAACAGCCTCTCCTCCGAGCACTCCGTCCGGAAGATTTATTCGAAGGAGGTATTCCTCGCTCTTCTCGAAATCTTGGACTGGTACTGATTCTACCATTTTCATACGAGGTGGTAATGTATAACTTGAGGAAGATTTTATTTCAAGGCTCAAAGATATTGTTTTCGTTAGGTATGACAATAATGCCAAGGTTTGATTATTGTGAGAAATCTCGGCTTTTTCGGTTTTAAGGAAGTTGTTTCCCAAGATTCCCACTCCTGGGAATGGTAAATCTTCTCTACAAACTTAAAACTTGACTTCGAAATTAAGAATTTTTAATCTAACTACTCCTAGGGTCTCAAAGGTACTGTCGCTGAGACCTCGGAATTCTCTAGCTTTTCCAATATCGATAATTGCTTCGGGTTTTAAAGCAGATGCATTGATGAGGCATACATACCCCCCGGTATCGATGAGGAATTGCTGATAATTACCTAGGAGTAGATTACACGAGACATATATATCCTTTGGCCCGATTCTTAGAGCGAGGATCTTTTGCTCGGGGAACCTTCGTGGATTAATGATCGGCATTGGTTGTATAGGTCTATTTTTCATTACTAAAGTGTTCCAGTAACACGAGATGGTTATACGATTTTGATCAAAAAATTCATTTCCGAGAATGGCTCTATAACCGTCAGGTGGTTCCGGTACGAGATGGAACATGATTTTGACTCCGAATATTTTAAGGTTTATGGAACCGGTTATGGGCATTGAGCTCGTAGCAATACCCCCGACTACTCCCGTGTTTTCGATGTTACTGTTATGTCCAAGGGCGTTTTTAGAGCGATAGCGTAAACGGTGGAGGTTTGGACTAACAGTTTAAAGAATACGCAACTGAGGTTTTAATTCCGTTGTTTTAATTATCTATGTGGGACGTTTTCGACGTACGAACTTACCACGCCTTCGTTTGAGACTGACGGATTTTAGATGTAGATAGATGTACTCACTACTTGTTGGATTATCTCTTATCGCTGGATCCGTGGTTCCAGGGGCTGCTGTCAGCGCTTCTTCTTAGATTGGGCCTTTCGGTTGGTTCTTGCAGCAGGTGGAGTAGGATGGATTTGGGCTGCTTATTTTAAGGGCTTCTTATTTTATGAATGAAAGTAGCTGATTTCTCTTCTTTTTAAGATTTATTTATAAACACTAAAACTTACACCTGCACAATTGTATTTAATCAAAATTTATGTTAATGAATTTTATTTATTTGAGCTAACGTCCTCCATTCCCCCGTAGGGTAAAGTGCGCAAATTTAGCTTTTGAAAGATTTTAATTAAACTTAATGGCCGAATTCTCGCCTAAGGGCAGAGCAAATTAGAACTTTTGAGAATACGACTCTCTACGATAAATTTAATAAGTAATACGTGGCCTGCCGGTTGAACCGTGTCTGAACTCGTCTTAAGTGCAGCGCAAATCAAGATAAGGGACTTTTACAAGGCACGGGACCGTCAAATTAAACACGGAAGTCGAATTAACTAACAAAGACGAGGCGTTGGCTTATGCTCGCCTTTTTAAAAACTCGAGGTGCTGAACTTGCAGAAGTCCCCGCTAGTCAACCAGCAGTCGCGTAGTTTATATTTTATTGTGGCTTTCGCGCATGGAGAAGTCTTCCATCTGCGCGGGCGATTTTAATTTAGAGCAAAAATTTTGGGGTGGACATAACATTACAAAGGGCCTCATCGCATAGTTCTTCGATGCAGAGTAAGTTTAGGTCGGAACCGGTATCGAGAAGGACATTCACTCCCCCGTTGCGAAGTGCTGGACTTCGTAGATGGACTGTGGGACCTCTTCCTGTTGTACTTGGTAGTTGACTTGGTAGTTGTTCCGGTCTCAGGGGAGGTATCGGTTCTCCCTGATTAAAAAAAAGTATTGAAAAAGATTGAAAATGAATGTAAATGAATCCAAACGAATTCGCCCAATGCAAACTGTATATCTATATATACATACAATATAGATATACAGTTGCATAGGTCAATACTTTTTTTTAATCAGGGCTGTCACTGTTGGTTGATGTTCTAGGATTTGTTTCTGGGAATTTAGGAGAATTGATCGGGAGTATGGATTCAAATAGCCCTGATATTAGCCCTTTTGATACTGTTGGTAACTGTTGGGAACCGTCATTGTGGTAAAAAGAATTTTATGCTTTTTGAAACGTTAACGTTTAAATTCGAGAGAGAGAAAAAAATGCAAGGAAAATTAAAAATAAAATAATGAAACCTTAGTGTTGGTCTTGGAGTGGCGACTTAGGGCCGATGGGAATAAGTTTTGTAACAAAATTTTACTATTTTATATACTACTCGACGGTGGATACGTCGAGTAAAATAGAAATTTGACCAGGTCGCCCAAAATGAAATTAAAAAAAACGAATAGGAAGCTTAGGAGATGCTCTCAATCTCCTAAGCAACACCGCAGCAGCCACCCAGGCTGGGTTGATGCACGTTTGGACGCCAGTTATTTTCTTCTCAAACAGGGAAAAATAACAAACCCTGTATTTACAGGGCCGATCTGCAGGTATCCAGGGGAAAATAAATAATATAAAGGTATTAGGAAAGAAAAGGAGAAACAATGATTTTATAATCTCGAAATATTCAAAACAAATATAAACAAACTATTTATTCAAAACAAGTTACTTAAAACTAAGTCCAGAGCCGAATTCCTTAGCCGGATGGATTGTATAATAAAAATAATAATAATAATAATAATAATGTCGTGTATAATTATTGATAATTGGGCTAGATTCTGAGTAAACTATTTGATTATTTTACGACGACGTTGACAATAAAGTAGAAATTTTATCTAAATAATTTGAACTAAGGCATACCCGAATTCCTCAATCGGGTTATATCGAAAAATACAATTACAAATCTTAATCAATACTGGCCAATTCGAGGACCCCCTAGCGGTTTCACCACCACGGTTATAATATGGCCAATTCACCGTCAATCATCAATCAAATATTAGTCTATATGAAATGATTTGACGGTCTTTCTCAGGTGTCATTGTGAAGAATTTTGACTGTTGATTTACCGACTGAAGATCCGAGAAATACCTTTTTCTGCGGGTGAACTCACGGTGGTTTTACCGACATTTCACCATTAATTCACCCACATAGAACTAGCATAAAACTAGCTCATTACGGTCGATTCACCGTCTCATTATAGGAATCCGATGTAACAAAATAGATGCATTCGCTCAGAATAATCAGTATTAAGCTCGTAAAATGTTCGCGTATATGATAATATTGAAGAAAAAAAATCAGTGAAAAATTACATTGCCCAGACCGGGAATCGAATTTGGATCATCTGATCGAAAGTCAAGAGATTTTCCTGTAATGCTATCCTAGACGGCTTTTCCAAAGAATCTTCAAGTCTAAATCGATCGAGCCAAAAAAAAGCTTCAAAAAGTGCGTCGAATGCCGCCAACCGCGTAACGATCGCTTCATTCATTCAAAAGTTATTGCAGTTTGAAAATTCAAAAAATGGTGTTTTATTGAACGTCTATCAGACTTTTGAGCTCGGTTCACACAGCAAAGTGTGAATAAGCTGCAGGAGTATCTAGGTCTACGTTTGGTCACTGGGCTGTTACTCCTGTGAGCCGAGTCAATTACCCCTGCATATGATTGGTCTCTGTGCGGGTGATTAAAAAGTTTAGTTTGGTTTGTTAGTTTGTTAATAATTTCACGTGTAGACGCCGAAAGGGGTACGTGCTAGAAATCGACGGGTAGACGCCGAAAGGGGCTCGTTGAGAATAAGGATCTTGTTAAGTGTGGATAGTGTGTATGTGTGAGTGAACTTTTGTTAAATTTTTATAACTCGAGATACTGTTAAGTTTTTATTTTTATTGTTAATAAATATTGGCCAATCTTGTTAATTAATTATTTATTATTCAACAGCACCTTCCTCCTCTCTCTCTACCCTAAGATAAAGATTTCTCAGCTCTGGACCGGTTCCAAGAACCGTGATTAAAAAATTCTGGTAGCGCCCTAGTAATTATTGTTGTTGTTAATTTTGTTAGTTTATTTATAAAATTGATTAGGGGCTAACCTGAACAGGTAAAACTGTTACAATGGAATTAGCGGGATGGCCTTTAGGGTCAACCGGTTTTCTAATTTTTTTTAATATTTAACGCCCTTGCACTGTCCTCAGTGAGTAAAATTTCTACTCATAAAATCCGTTTTAAACCTATAAAAATTATACATTAAAAGTTTTAAGTTTTCTTAATTTTTAACATCCACATACAGCCCTTTGAGTGTGAAATGTTATAAAGTTCGTTCATAATAGATTGCAACATACTTATAAAATTATAAGACATTTCGTGGAAATCTTTTTTTTAACCGATATTCATTTTGACAGTTTAACTTTTG
>JZSA01002491.1:0-13112 GCA_000956155.1 Cotesia vestalis | reverse complement strand
ATCTCATTATTCTTATAAGCTAATCCTATGTGGTGATTGAGGATTACGGCTTATTATTTATTATTTATTATTTACATTATTTGTGTTATTTAATTCTGTTTATTGATGGAAAATAACTAACTTTTACATTATTTATAATTCATTGAACATTATAAAAATTAAAGTCTAACACATACTCATTCAAATATATCGATTTCGAAATGATCATTTAAGCGTAATATTAAAATATATAAAAGATAAATAATGCCTCGAATTTATTAATACAAATGAATAACCATAGACTAAAAATTAGTAAAAATAAATATGAAGGAAATTGTTGTTTTTTGATACATCAGTCTCATTTTTGTAAAACTGAAAAGTGTTATTTTTAAAATTGGAAAACAGTGAAGTAGAATTACAAGTCGTGTAATATAATTAAAATTGTCTAGTAACATTACATTACACTGTGTAATTTTACAATGAAAATTGTAAAAATAAAAAAAAGCTTTTTAAATTTTTTATGAGATTATTGTAATGTAAATTACAATATTTTTTTGTGATTTTATATACAATTATGCCGAATCAGATCACAAATAATGTTTGTAAAATTGAAAAGCTTTTTCTTAAAAATTGACGAACTGTTCTGTAATATTACAATGAGTGTTAGGTTTATACATGAAGATTGTAAAATTACAATACATCTTAAGAGATTTTCTGACAGATGTTGGAAAATTACATGAATTGTATTTTAATTCGCATTGCTATACACTGATTTGTAATTTTACTTATTATTTGTTTTGTAATATGATTGTAATTTTACAAAAATTTTTAACAGTGTAGTATTAGTGTGTGAGAAAGTAGGGAGTTTGAGCAATTTTGGGTTGGTGAGTAGTCACCTGAGGAATGGATGTGTTGATCGACTGGTGAGTCATCACCTGTAAAGAGATTTAAAAAAAATTAAAATGAAATTTTAGCTGTGAAGTTGGTGAGTGATCACCTGCAAATAAATAGTTAATTTAATAGAAGGTTTCCTTGAGCAAATAGTCGAAACTCCGTTCTAGACTTCGATCTATTTGCTGGGCTGGATAAAAAATAGAATTTCAATTTTTAATTAATGGTTGTTTGTTTTTGTTTTTGTTTTTTTTTTATTGGTCTGCAGCTGTAATTAAAACAAATTAAACTGGCATATATAGTTTTAGATGATATGAATGATTTAGTAAATATTATAGTTTTTACGGTGTAATAGTGTGATAGATGTTTAGTATAAATTTTATAGCAGTAATAGTTGTATAATAGAAAATAATGATAATAGTATAAAAATACAATGATGTTTTAATTAATAATATGAACGTCGATACAGTGATATAAATAAATAATAATGTGAATGGTTGAATAGGGGTTTATCTTCATAGAGAACGCTGTAACGTCTCTTGGAAGTCTTCGATGTTCTTTTCAATGTGTTTTATCTCAATCCCGTTCTTGTATCCAGGCCAACATCGGTTACTAGCCTGGCATTCTGGATCAAAAAGTTGAATTGGTACTCCACATCTTTGGTAGTGTCCTTAGAAGTTGTCCTTTTTCTCGTTTTCAGCCGGACGGAAACAAAATTCATCGTGTTTCCAAGACTGGTTGAATGTATACTCTCGAGTTCATAAGACATCGTACATTGGTGTTGTTCGTGTCTGATAATGCGGTAACGAATTTAAAATTGTTACCATGGCTGGATTAGTTACAGGCTCGTCTCGTAAACCTTGTCGAGATGAAATTTTCGACTGAGAGAATTTAATTTTTTCCAAAGTTGGTTTTTGGGCTAACTGACGATTTTTAGTTCCAATTTTGTAAATAGTAGTATCTTGTTTTCCCTTGAAAATCAATGGAAGTGAATCGGCTTCTTGTTGGACAGGCTCCTTGCATTTGTCTGAATATTTTCCCAGTTTTTCCATTTTGAGTTCGATTGAGTTAAGTCGTTGTTTGACGGCAACGACATCTCGTTCTACTTCACGTACAGAACTTGCCAAGTTAGTGAGTTGGCAATTTTTTAATGAGGAATGGCTTTGTACGAGTCTTTTCATGCCATTCTGGAGTCCTTGGATGTCCTGTGTATTCTTCTGGATTTGGATATGGACTTCCTTCATTGCTTTACAGACATCTTCAACCCATTCAGGTCGTTTATAAGTGAACCTGAAGTTTGATTGAGGTAATGAAGTCAACTGGCTTCTGTCATGCGGCATGAGCTTTTTAAGTTTGGCTGCCACATTGTTATCTGATGGATCTGGTACACCTGCTATAGGCGTTGGAGCTGTAGAAGTAATGCCAGGCTGAACCATTGTTGGTCTAGAAATTCTGCCAATGTCGAGCTCGGTGATGGATGTTGAAGCTTCTTCGGTGTTGGTTGTTGACGTTGTAGGGGTCGGTATTAATGTTTTAGATGGTGATGAAAATAACTGTTTCTTAGAATTACAAGTGATTATGGGATCAGAGGATATAGTTTCTTATTTAACGCTTGTTATCGACGACAACTTCGAAGTACTCTCAGTTCTAGTCTGAGATGATGGTTGTCGTTTATTTTGACTTGATGTTTTAGAATTGTTCGAGTCGTGTGTGCTGAGACTATGTATGAGCATAAGATCATTAAGTTCATTACCGAATTTAATTTTTAATCTGGATGTTGGATTAAGCATTTCTGACTCAGAGTCTGACTCATAGTCCATATACTCGTAATCTAAGTGGTCTTGGTTAATGTCAGGGGTTCCTGAACTATTTTCTGAAGTATTTGGTTAGAAGTTGTTAGAGACCGACCTAACTGGGGCACTAGTTAAAGAAATAGGTGCCGTAAGGGTTTGTATCGCGGATATTTCAGCCTTAGTTGGTGTATTGGAGATCACCGGAGTAACTACTTGGTTTTCAGGATCCGGGTTTTTCGTAAGGGGTCGTAAACCGGCTCTTTTTATTGGGGCACTAGTTAAAGGAATAGGTGCCGTAAGGGTTTGTTTCGCGGATATTTGAGCCTTAGTTGGTGTATTGGAGATCACCGGAGTAGCTACTTGGTTTTCGGGATCCGGGTTTTTCGTAAAGGGTCGTAAACCAGCTCTTTTTCGTATCTCGTCTGTAGTTCGTGAACAACAGACAGCAGCAATATGTCCACTGCGTCCACAACGGTCGCAGTCAGTTCGTGAGGGTACGTGGTTCAGTGTCTTTTATAAATGATTTTGTATAATTCGGATGTTGTGCTTTCGATTTACTCGATTGTTCCGGTTTAGGTGGATTACAGGCATCCATGATCGATTGCCATGTGCCATTGCGTTGGTATAGCATTGAATAGGTACTTATATGTTTTTCCGCAAATTTAAATAACAATTTTGAATTAAATTTTCAGATAATGATTTTAACTTGTCGGTTTTCGGGTAGTGGCTTGTCTAATTGAGCAAACGCGCTTTGCATTTGATTAATAAATGCAGCTCCGAGTTCATCTTCGGCTTGTCGATATGAGTAAATTTCTTGTGAAAGGGTTTCATCGGATTGGTGGGTCTGCCATACTTTGAAATGTATTTTAAAGATTGACCAGTCGATAAATAAATGTTCATTCTGATAATACAAGTCTAAAATATTACCAGTCAAAGTTGAAGCAACTACTGGCCTAAAGTTGTCCAAAGGTATATCATTTCTGACCATTCGCTGTTCTAGAGTCTTAATAAATTTTTGCAGTCCGGCAAATATCATTAGTCCGTAAGGGTGCAACTGTACTCGGGTACATGTAAGAGTGAGCAGCGCTTGGGACTATGCCTGGGATAGTGTGTGTGTATTGCTGTGTCTGTGACGCAGGCACATGGAAAGAGGCGATCGGTGCTGTGTAAGTATGCGTCACATGAGGTACAGTAGTGTATGGCTGTGTGTATGTGCCTGGTACATAGTATGGCGTAGGTGGTACTGTGTAAGTCTGGGTTACGTGCGGTAACGTAGTATAAGACGGTACGTGTGTAGCTAGTGGTGGGGCAAGCGGTGGAAGCGCGTACGGTAAACGCGTAGTCGCACTAAACGTTGGGACTGATGCGGTAGAGTAGGGAGACATGTCCGAATGGGAAAAACGAGGTACAGGCGGCGCGGAGTAATTTGCCGCTAAATAATCCAAATTTGGGAGGCATAAATTATGGTCTCTTATTGTACATAAGTTCATTAAGTGAATGTTTCATTTATTTTTTTATACACTTGTATTATTAATCATTTATTCAAATGATATTTTTTATTAACGAGTCAATTTATAAAATTTCATTTATAGTTATGTTCATTCTTCTATTTATACTTTTGGAATTAAAATCAAATAAATATATTATTAGTTGTACGTATTTTTAAAAATAGGGAATTTTATTTGTTCAGTCGGTCATTTGAACAACTGTAAAATTGAACAGATGATCTAGTTTAAATAGAATCATTTGCATTTATATACAATTATACGTAAATTTTTCTGTGCTTTTATTCATTTATATTCATCAGCAATTTTACAAACTTTCATATTTATTTGGACAAATTTTCATAAATCCAAACTTTCATCGATACCAAAGCAACACGAGCAGGCATAAATTATTGTCTCTTATTGTACTATGAACAGTATGTTAACATAAATTGATCAGAGAAGAAATTTTAGAGTTTTTCTGAGAAAATTCCGTTTTTTCGATGTTTTCAATTTCTTTCGTTCACGATATTTCCCGAACGAATGAACCGATTTTGACACGGTTGGCGGTGGTCAACGTCGTTTTTAAAGGTTGAGAGCTGGTCAGTTTTTAAAATCGATCGGTAAAGCCGTTTCAAAGTTATTCCAAAAAAACCATTTTTTAAAAAAATTTTTTTTGCAGTTTTTTAGAGATTTCTTGAAGTTTACCTGTCCGAATCGGTTCAAATTTTTTAGAAAATCTAAGTTCGGTGGAACCGAATCGATTGCCACCAACCGCGTTTCGATCAGTCGAGCCGTTCAAAAGTTATAAGAGGGTCACATACTTACACACATACACATGCATACCCCGACACACACTTATATTCATACAGACATAGTGACACCCTCTCAGAACCCTTCGAAATAGCTTCCTAGGACCTTAACACGTCGAGATCTGTTGAAAACTCGATTTTTGCCAAACGGGGTAAAACCAATAACTTCCCGATTTTTGAAAATTTTTCATTTTCTTAGCGGGAAGTTAAGAAACAATAATAACTAACGTTATTAACCAAAAAAATATTGTCTGAAAATGAAACACGCTAATATATATATTATAACGGGCATACAGACATAGTGACAACATCGCGGGGGTAGTCAGGGAAGCTTCCTGTGACCTTCAAACGTCGAGATCTGATGAAAACTCGATTTTTTCAAAACGGGGTAAAACCAATAACTTCCCGATTTTTGAAAATCTTCGATTTTCTTAGCGGGAAGTTAAAAAAGTATATAAGAAGGAAATTCTTTTGCAAACTACAGTGTGCTCAATTCTTAATCGAGGTGTTGTCAGAGTGATTGTCGAAATTTGTAAAGTGCAAGCGTTACATTTTTCGTCGAAAAGAGAGAGACTCTGTGTTATATGAGGCAACGCCGAATAGAACATCTCGAAAAAATCAATTATCAAACCACCCAGAATAGCTTTTTAAGACATCGAAACGTCGAGATCCAATGAAAACTCGATTTTCGTAAATTGAGGTGAAAATAATAACTTCTCAGTTTTTTGAAAATCATTGATCTTCTTAGCGGGAAATTCAAAATTCAATCTTTATAATTTGTGGTGCTTCCTGAATATTTATTATTAAACTTTATACATATACATTCTGTGAAGAAAACAATTACATATGGTTTATTATTCCAGTCAACTGCACAGGCCGTGATTGATACTTCTTTGAAATATCTCTTTCAATCTAAAAATAAACAAACGATAAGAAAGATTGAAATACCCTAGCGAATTCAATCATACCGAAATTTTGAGAATATTTTGGATATTTTTTGGATGTAGTATTGATTTGGTAACATTTGGGTATGTTTTACAAATAATTTCCAAATCATACCGAAATTACCGTAAATATTCGGTACGTTTGTGAACTTCTTATCCCCAAATTATTTCGACAAAAAATTCTACTTAGCTCTAAACGAAGATTACAGATGGCGCTAATAATGAAATGTTATTTACTGTTAAGGTACAACCTTTCGCGACATTCCATAAAAAAAATTTTGGCTCACTATCCATGTTATACGTATCGACAGAGCTAAGGTTGTAGGTTAAATTTTTTTAACGTTACTATACTTGTCGGCTACTATATTCTCTATACATATACACACACACTACGGTTTCAGTGACTAACGACTGTTTCTCATATCCCTTCTCCTAAAAATAATCCTCTAATAGTGAAATTTATTTTATTTAATCTCGAAAATAACGCGGTAAATAATTTTCATTTTTTTTTTAACTGTTCGAAATATCATATACTTCAATCTACTAGTTTTTTGATAGAGTGGTGAAATTCCTTCGAGGGAAAAATTAAAAAGACTGTCATTTTCCCACGCTTTTCCTATGTTACATGTACAAAAATGTCATTTTCAATTGCAGTTATCTCAAGTTAGGTACGGTAAATCGTTTTTCAATGTTAACAGCACATGTATTATGCATTTAATGACTTATATTCAAAGTTTCAAGGATTTCTTAAAATATTGCTTTTATAACCATACTACCTTGAGCTCGTTAGCTGCTATGTCGACTAATATACTCATGTATAGTATAGCGTATAGTTTCGACGCTGCCGTTTTTTAACTTAATTATATTATTTTTCAATCGATTTGTTAATATTTTATGGAAGCACATTTTATCCATCATTACTTATTTGGTGTTATTATAAAAATTTATACATAATTGTGTCAATCAGCAAGATAACACGAAAGTGGATAAAAAAAACAACCTCATCAAACACCTACTTAAAAACATAACCAAATTTCCGAGCAACTGTTACAATTCAATCCTTAATATCGATTTTTTTTGTTCAATTACTGATAATAATAAATAATATTGTTTGTTAATATTATCGTTAAATTATTAGCTAACTAATAAATAAATTAATTAATTAATGTTCGCAAGAATTTTAATAAACATGCCTTTGATCCCTATTTAATCGATTCCTTACTTTCCTCATTCAATTGATTCAATTGTCAATAGTTTAATAGCTTTCATTGCAAAGTGAAATAATTAAAAAAAAAAATTTGATATTATTTAGGTATGGAAATTTCACAAACATACCGAAAATGAATGTTTTGTTTGACTATAATTTGGGTGTTCTTTTTTAATTTTACCGAAAAATGACCGAAAACATACTCTAATTCGGAGGATACTTTAAATAATTTTTGAGTATAACCGAATTCGCTAAGGATAAAATATACGATCATGGACATTAACTTAAATATGTCTTGAAATTTACTAGAAAATAGCTGTTTGCAAACTGGAACGTTTGTAAACTAAAAATTTTTAAAACTGAAAATAATGTCGTTTATTATATGAGTTGATCATCAAAAAAGATAATACTAAACAATGATTAATAAAAATATTGCAAAATGTGAACTTGTACCAACCTAAAATTGTTATAAAATCAAATTCAACCATCCAAAAAAAAATAAATAAACATTAATAAAGTCGATAGTAAAGCGAGCAAATTTCAAAAATTGTCATTAATAGAATAATATATTTTTAAATACGGCTAAGTAAAAAAAATTCGCTAAAAAAATCTGAAATAAAAAAAAACCAACAAATGCATATCTTGACATTAGAATAAAAATTAGGAGAACGGTTCACCCTAAAGGCCATCCCTGTAACTTTCCGCTAATTTCATACCTGAGCGCTTAAAATTGTACTTATGACATTTTTGAGATTTTTGAGCTCAAAATATAATTTATGTGATATTTTGAGCTCACTGAGTTCGAAGAGATAATATCTTGATGCATTTGAGCTCTCCCAGCTCAAAAGTCTGATAAAAGTTTCGTAGAACACTATTTTTGGATTTTTCAAATCGCAATAACTTTTGAATGGATCAACCGATTTTCACGCGGTTGGCGGCATTCGACGCAGTTTTATTACCCTCATAAGTGATTTTCAGGTTTTAATTGATCAAATCGAAAACTTCAGAGTAATCCCGAAAAAACACTTTTTTCGGTTTTCTTTCGTTCACCATAACTCACGAACAAATCAACCGATTTTGACCGGACTGGCGGCGTTCGACGCGGTTTTTTGATGTTAAAAGCTGGTTAGTTTTTAGAATTGATCGATGGAGCTGTTTAAAAGTTATTCCAAGAAAACCACTTTTCGAAAAATTTTTTTTTGTAGTTTTTTGCCATTTCTCAAAATCTACCGGTTCGAATCAGTTCAAATTTTCAGGAAATCTAAGTTTGGTCAAGCCCTTTCGAATGGCGCCAACCGCGATCAAATCGTTCAAGCCGTTCAAAAGTTATAAAAGGGTTACATACATACACACACACACACACACACACACACACACACACACACACATACAGACAGACATACAGACATACGGACATCATCGCGGGAATAGTCAGGGAAGCTTCCTAGGACCTCAAAACGTCAAGATCTGATGAGAACTCGATTTTCGAAAAACGGGGTGAAACCAATAACTTCCCGATTTTTGAAAATTTTCAATTTTCAATTATTGGCTTTGTAATATTCTCCTAGAGTAAAATTTCGGAAAATCAGTTCTCGGCTGACCTGTAGTTGAGAAAAGGCTTTTGTCTCTAAATTGTATAGCTTCAGAAATGTCATAAATAAACACATAATAGATAAATTAACAAACGTTAAAATTTAGAATTTGCTACTTTTATGAATCGCTGAGTTTACAAACGGCTATTTTAATTGTTAACAAAATTTAGCATTCACTTATTTCATAAATCGCAAAATTTACTATTGGCTGAATTTGCGTGGCTAAGTTTTGAATCGGCGAAATTTACGATGCGCTAATTTTAACAAATGCCAACATCACGTAAATACTTTATTTTTAAATTGTTATTATTATTATTGTTTATCGACTTTATTAATGTTTATTTATTTTTTTTGGAGGGTTGAATTTGATTTTATAACAATTTTAGGTTGGTACAAGTTCACATTTTGCATCATTTCTATTAATCATTATTTAGTATTATATTTTTTAATGATCAACTCATATTATAAACGGCATCATTTTCAGTTTTAAAAATTTTTAGTTTACGAACGGCTATCTTCTAGTAAATTTAAAAATATACTTAAATTAATGTCCACGATTGTAAGTAATTTCATAATCAAGTATTATATATTACTCACGTCAGTTTGCAATTCTTTTGTGCGTTGTATAACAATGTTAAGAAGAGGTTGTAATCCATTTATCTCCCTTGTAACTTCGTTTTGTTTTTCTAAATTTTTTTGTTGAATCGCAATCATTTTTTCCATCATTCCACGTTTTTGCAATATCATTTCGGATAATACATCAAGATACCTTAAAAAAACAAAGATGTAACAATAGAATTCGATTTAATTTTTAGAGACAGAGACTATAACAAAAAAATCGAATTTTTTTTTTTTAACTAATAAATATAGGTCGAAAATTTATTTAATACAAATAAACAATTCACCCAAAATTTCAGCTAAATATCTTAATAATTCAGCTGCCGTGTAAGAAGGTCTCTTTTCCCATGTATATTAAAGTACAATAAAAAAAAATTTTTTTTTCACCTTTCATTTTACAATCTCATAAAAAATTGAATTCTCAGCAGAATAAGTTTCTTAAGTTTTTTACTGAAAGTTGATCGAAAAAAAATTAGGAAAACAGTTGACTCTAAAGGCCATCCCTGAAACTTCCGGCACTCGACACAGTTTTTTAAGCCTCAAGAAAAATATCTAGGCTTGAATTAATCGAACGCGAAATTTCAGAGTAATTTCGCAAAAACCCTTTTCTTTTGGTTTTCTTTCGTTCACGACATCTCTCGAACGAATCAACCGATTTTGACCGGCTTGGCGGCGATCGACACGGTTTTTTGATGTTAAGAGCCAATTAGTTTTTGAAATCGATCGGTAGAGCCGTTTAAAAGTTATCCCAAAAAAACCACATGAAAAAAATTTTGTTTTGTAGCTTTTTTGAGATTTCTCAAAATGATTGATCCTAATCGGTCCAAATTATATTCAAAGCCTAATTACAGTCAAGCCCTTTTGAATGGTGCCAACCGCGATGAAATCGATCAAACCGTTCAACAGTTATACCCCATGGCTCTGCTGTCTGGAAATGCTACAGAGAACACGAAAACAGCCCAGAAGGAAGATAACGGACAGCCGAGGAACGTTCCTCCAAAAAGTGGAGGACCTTTTGCTTCCGTCACTAACCAAACCTACCGAAGAAGAAGTAACTCTGTACCGACCGTAATCGGCCAACAGTCACCAATTGAGAGACTCGGTAGCAAGATCGAAGAGTTAGCCGACTTTATAAAAGACAAGAAGAATCTCCATTACGAGATCAGAAAATTGGTTACATCCATTACTACTGCCATATAGGTAAGCTAACAAATCACCAGGCATATCGGCGTCAACAATCCAATTATCTCCGAATCTGACCACAAAACCACAGCCTCCTTTGGTCACTCCCGAGAAACTACTACAACAAGAAAAGGACAACAACAAGAAGAGGCTGTTGTCTACGCCCAGCCCTTCTTCAGCAATCGAGAAGCCAGCACAGAAAAAGATAGCCTGGGTGGCCACCTGGATCAAAGTAGCTCGGCAAAAAAAGAAAAAGGAAGTAGAAAAGGAGCCGGTAGCCCAATCTGCTAAAGTCCAAGACCAGCCAATCATTGGTGGCTCTAAGAAATCGAGGAGGAAGAAGACAAGAACTAAGGCTGTACTTGTCCAACCAGCTGATGGGCGAACGTACGCCGATCTCCTCAAGGAAATCAAGGCCAAGATAAACCCTTTCGAGACTGGAGTAGAAATTAAGTCTATCAAAAAGACGAAACACGGAGGCGTTCTCCTTGAAATGGTTCGAAAAACTGAAGACAGCAAGGCTTTCACCGACGCGGTAAAGTCAGCTACTGCTAATATTGGTACGATCAAGACGCTAACACCAATAACAACAATCGAGATCCTCGATTTGAATGAAGTTTCTACCGAGGGCAACATCTGTGAAGCACTTAAACATGAATTTACTAACAGCCTGGAGATCAAACGGGTAAAACAAAACCCACACTACGAGGCAATCGGGCAGCCTTCTACGAGATAGACGAGGCCAGCGCGATTAAGGCCCTTGACAAGGCCCGTATAAAGATTGGTTGGGTTAACTACCGTATACTCCCAGTTGCAAAAGTAACCCGCTGCTTTAAATGTCTTGGTTTTGGACACCAAACACGACAGTGTGCGGAACCAGACAGAAGCAGGTGCTGCTAAAAATGTGGCAGAGGGAACCAAAAGGCCGTAAGCTGCACGATGAAGCGAAGTTGCTTCCTTTGCACTTTGGACAAAGATGCCTCAGACGGTTTATGCCATATTTCTGGCACTGGAGCTTGCAAGGCATTCCGCACAGCACTTGCCGAAGCCACGAGAGGGCAGAAATGACGCGCATACTACAAGACAACCTGAATAGGTGCGCTTTGGTGTAAAACATGCTGCACCAGCGCGTCTTTGAAGGTAAAATCGACGTCTGTTTTAGCTGCGAACAACATCTAAACATCGAAGGCAAAACATGGTTCACTGATAAGTCCAGCACAGCAGCGATATGGATAGTAAACTTGAAGAAGATCACCGTCAACAACAATGGAAGCGGAGCAGGCTTCGTGTGGATAAAGACTCCCACAACCCACTTGATGAGCGTCTACCTTTCACTCAATGAAAGAATTGGTATGTTTCGCCAGAAGTTGGCAAACATAGAGGACACCATAAGCAAACTCGAGGACGAAGTCATCGTAGCCGGTGATTTCAACGCCAAATCGGCTAAATGAGGTGCTGATTTCTCTGATACAAGAGGTAACGAAGTGGCAGACTTCGCAGCAAGACTTGACCTCATAGTACTAAACACTGGAACTACCACAACCTTTAAAAGACCGGGCTACAAAAAATCCATTCTCGACATCTCGCTGGCAACTTCAAGGATAGCCAACATAATCGAAGACTGGACTGTATTCGAAGAATACAGTGGCAGTGATCATCAATTTGTGACATTCAACGTTGGATTGAAATTAACTCCGGCTTCACATTGCGATTTTTCTAAGCGGAAATGGAACGCCAGGAAGCTTGATGTAGAGGCACTGCGAAAGTCACTTACACAAAGCTGGTCTACTCTGCAAAACAATCTGATCCCAAACACCCGCAGCGGAGCTTAAAAAACCGTACTAAATACGATGAAAGAAATTACGTCCTCGTGCGACGCCTGTATGCCGCGGCTGAAAACCCGGGGTTTTCACAGGCCGGCGTACTGGTGGTCACCAGACATAGCAGAACTCCGAAAAAAATGCCACGAGCTACGTCGGCTAGCAACGAGAGCTGTGAAACGCTCCCCCAATCAAGATCTATGAAAAACAGCGTAACACCTTTCACATCTAGGAAACTACAGGATGCGGCGAAGAATCTCAAAACAGGAAAAGCACCTGACCCTGATGGTATCCCGGCATCGGTGATCAAGACTGTATCTCTTGAATACTCAGATATACTACTGAACACTTACAACGCATGCCTAGCAACCGGCACGTTTCCAATGGCTTGGGAGCGGCAAAGATTGGTTCTGTTGGACAAAGGTAAAGGTAGCCCTATAACACCTTCGTCGTTCAGACGACTCTGCATGCTTGACATTGCAGGAAAACTGCTCGAAAAGCTTATACACTAATGACTATGCAACGATATTGATCGTGCTGGAGGCTTTGCCACAAACCGACATGGCTTTCGGAAAGGACGATCGACCAGTGACCAAGAGTAGGCGTCGTGAGACGCAACATAGACTGGATTGAAGTAATGCTTACGCGGTTCCGATTCATCTACGGGGGAAGAGAGAGGAGTTTTTTTTAATGGGTAAAAATCCTACATTACCGACCATCATCTTTCAATGATAGCGGTGTCTTTCGAAGATTTTTTTCACTTCTCTATAAACACACACACACACACACA
>JZSA01002488.1:0-19490 GCA_000956155.1 Cotesia vestalis | reverse complement strand
TTTGTAAAAAAAAAAAAAAAAAACACTTTTTTCGATAACTTCCGAACAAAAACCATTTTTTGAAAATTTTATTTTTGAAATTTCTCAAAATCTAGCCAACCGAATTGATTTAAATTTTGATGAAATTTAATGGCAATGATACTCTTTTAGAGGGTCACCTATTTCGGTCCGATCGGTCAAGCCGTTCAAAAGTTACAAGAGGTTTACATACATCCATACATACACACATATATACAGTCGCACAGACACCATCGCGGGAATAGTTAGGGAAGCTTCCTGTGACCTTAAAACGTCGAAATCTGATGAAAACTCGATTTTCGCAAAACGGGGTAAGACCAATAACTTCCCGAATTAAAAAAAATTTTTAATTTTCTCAGCGAGCAGTTAAAAATAATAGTTAAAAAGGACTAAAAAAAAACGCTTCTTAAAGAAAACCAAACTAAAAAATAAATTTTAATAAGTTTGAATTAAGGATAGTGTAAAAAATTGTAATAAATATCAATTAATAATAGTGTAAATAGGAAAAAAATGTATTTCATTTTTAAAAAAAGCGTGGGCTGCATGGTGTCCAATAGATATAAGTATTTTATTGACAGATTCGAGCAGAAAGATTATTATGCCGATGATATCTTAGAAAGCAACCAACCCTTTTTTAAAATAAATACATTTTTTTCTTTCTTTTTACACTATTGTTAATTTGTATTCATTAAAATTTTTTACACTCTTCTTTATTCAAATTTATTAAAATTTATTTTCTAATTTTTTAGTTTGGTTCTCTATAAAAAGCGTGTTTTTTATTTTTTTCAAATTATTATTTATTTTGTTGAATTGAAATTCTCTTTGGCATGCGAAAATTTGTTAATATTAGATAAATCGTTTAAATATTTGGCAATTAAAATTAACATCAATTTCAAACCTCATTAACTACAGATATAAGTTGCATACATTAACAAAAAATCTTATTTTGCAAATTAAGTAATGGAATAATCTCATAAAATTAGTGTATTGTCGTTGGTCCTCGATAAATCTACAAAGTTTGAATGAAATCTGACCGTTTAAAATGGGTCAAAATCGCGCCCAAAGGAGTCGGTTACAAACATACAAACAAATATAAAGGTGAAGCTAATAAAGAGCGTGTAAAAATTGTTTGCTAGATTTTTATGCCATTATAATTTAGATGTTTAAATTCAGCAGGAAAAAAAATCTACATGTTTTTTCATTAAATAGTGAAGAATAGAATTTCTATCCCAAAATTGAAAATGAGATAAAAACAAAGTATTTTTTTTTACTAAAAAGTGAATTTTCTTCGATATCAAGCAATTAGCTTTCTTCTTCTTTTTCTACGCTATGAAACTTTCTTTTTATCAATTTTTAATGGATAATTGAAGAAACTATTTTTGTAGAGAATTTGATTTTCTCGTTATTTTTAAAATTGAAAAAAAATATTTGTGTCAAAATATGAACTGCAATCTTAAGTTCATTTTGAATCGGAATTTTTTTTTTTGCACGGGTCCAAAGGAATTCTGGAGTAAGCTCTTTAAAATGTTGCCAGAATTCTTTTTGGACTATTAATATTTCTTACAGGAATTCGAAGGAATAGCGAAAAAGACTCTGCGGACTTTCATCGGAATTTCTGTGGTTTTCAGGCTTGAGGTAAGCAAAGTAAGCATGAATTATTTTTAAATTAATTATGTGACATTTTCTTTTCAGAAGGAAAGCATTATTCAAATTCTAAAATCTTTAAAGCACGGAAGCGAGAGTTTTTTTTTTTATGGAAATAAGCAAATGATAATAAAAGAGTTTGTTTAAAAATCAAAAATTTTTTGAATCTAATGAAAAAATTTTTCACGTTTGTATTGTAAATATCACAAACGACTAATTAAATAAATTAATGTATGCAACACATTTATCGTAAATCATTTTATAAATTTTTACAAACGTTTGAAAAATATAAATAAATAATGAGATACTAATGAATATATAATATACCTGTGAGAATACTTTATTCGATGTAAATGTTGCACTTGATTGTCTAGGATAGCTGACAAAACAATTTGTACATTGTCTAACATATTTTGAATACTATCTAACGAAGAAAGTTGTAGAATAGTGGAAGATTCTTGAATTTGACTCATGTTAGGATAACCATGACGTTCATTTTTAAGTTCATACAAACGTAGTTTCAAAAATGCTTCTAACTAAAATAAGATAAAATATTACATCATTTTAAGTGCATACATTTTCTTATAGACAGAATTCTTATTGATTATCAAAATTGTAATGAAATTAATCAATTAACTAACCTCTAAAAGTTGATCGATAAATTCATCTCGTGTTTTTGAATTATCTAGTATCCGCAAAGCTTCATTACCTGTAGCAATGCCATTCTTAAGACTTATTGATTCAACAACAATACCGGATTCATCTAATGAGATTTCTTCATCTATATTTCCACTTTTGTTGCTTATAAATACTGAATCATCAGTATTAAAATCGAACTCTATGTCATTCACATTATTCGAGTTATTTGAACTAGATAAATAATCATCCGTTTCACCAAAATCAATGCTTGAGCTTTCTTCTTCATCAGTTTGAGTGTGCTAAAATATAAATAAATTTTAAATTACACTTTCATTAAATGAAAGAAAAATAAAAAAAATCAATTAAAAAAAAAGTTTGAAAAATTAGCAATATAAAAATTTTGAAATCGTTCATGAACATGGAAATGGAATATACATGTGAATGAATTGACCAAAAAATTAAGATACTTTGTTTTTCTTTTTTACAAACTTTTCAAATGTGTTAACATTACTGTACTAAAAACTGTGTACTATGGACTCTTTGAAAGTATCATAAAATATGGGATAATTGCTTGGGGTGGTGCTTATAATAACGCCATTAAGCCTATTATAAACATTCAAAACCATGTGTTGAAATATTTCGAAGGTCATGGTGTTTTACATCTACCGCTTGATATTAAGAAAACTTTTATTGTAAAAGCACTGATGCGTTACTATCATGAGTGTAAAGATCAATACAATGCTAAAGAAAATAGAACTAGATTTAAGTCGATAACTCTCGCTAAAATTAATAAAAGGATTAGCGTAAAGAACGCTTACTATGTTGCAATAAAATATTTTAACCTTTTACCTAATAATCTTAAGATATTAAATTGTAGTAAAAAAAACACTAAACTATAAAATAAAAGATTGGATTGAGAATCTGTCATTGTAATAGTACAAGAAATTTGTGCAATATTAACATTTCTCAAACTATTTATGCATTTTGTATTTTTATATATATTTTTAAATATTTTGTAAAATTAGGATAATTTATCTAATATCTAGCTCTATGTACAGATGCCTTTGCATCTCTATAGACCTGTATGTTAGAAATAAATAAAAAATGGAGAATTCATAAATCCATCACTTTTATCAAATATTCTAAAAAATTATTTCATAAACAACTGAATTTTTCGGTTTTGATAAATAAACTTATTTGATGAATTGGCTGATTTTACGAATTTCCAAGTTTAGAATGGCTTATATTTCACGAATTTTTAAGTTTAGAAACGACTGATCCAGAGATTCCAAGTTCCGTACAAATCTTCGTTGACGAAGCACCTGAACTACTGAATGGGTATAATTTACGATTATTTACGATTTTAGATGTTTTCCAATGAAGTAGTGACGATGCTATTTTTTCCGGTTATCGAAATATTGTTTTTTTTTAAAGAGCGATAAAAATAGAACAAATTAGAAAAACAAATTTAGAATATCATAATTTGAAAATTTTTCTAACTTTCAAATGAAAAAGAAAATAACATGAAAGTATTGAATGTTCATAATTTTTATCATAAATCCACCATGAAGAACAATTTGAAAAAAAAAAAAATATTTAAAAAGATTAATTTTTCGATTTTTCATTTTATTTCAATTTTATCTAAAATAGTCAGAACCCCACTTCTATATTATTACCAATTTTTTTTTTATATTTAAATATTTTTTCGATTCTTAATACCTCAAATCAGTCTTCAAAAGTAACTAAATTATTCCTTATTAAATTCTCTATCTGATGATGGGCAACTCAGTCAAGTCTCGTGGACTAACGAGAGTATAACAATAAAAACAGTAACGAAAAAGAGGCAAACAGAATTTTTCGATCGTAAAGCACACTCTGATGCTTCAGATCATGAGTCGTGCAAAATTTAGATCCATGTTTCAATTCACTTCGAGCTCAGTTTATACATTCACATTTTGTGAGAACATTTAATGTTTATATGTATCTGTTGTCAATCATGGAGTTACTGTTTTTTTAAGTAGAGGTTACATCCGATAGAAAATTGTATATAATGTATTGCGTGTTATATTCTCGAAATTGTGACTTCAGGTGCTGTCCAGTTGTTATTCAAGCGAATACTTTAAATAATTTTATTAAAACATCCAAAATATGTCTCAACGAAAAAAATTAATTTTTAATCATTTAATAGTATTCGTTGTGTTTTAATTTTATTTGACTCTTAATTCAATATTTGCTATCGGAAAAAGGGTCTCAGTGGCAAGTAAGTACTTATATCCGGTATTAATACTGAATGAAATCTTTGTCTCGCCTATTTTATAATACTTTGATTTCTATGTCTTAGTAAAATAATTTATCTCTATTTAAATTTACCTTTAATAATGGTTCCACTATTGAATCCGGGACTTCACCATAAATCCATTCATAAGTTGTCGTATTACCTTTTTCTATAGGGAGTAAAATTGATCATAATTTTAAAAATGAATAAATTCACAAATAAATTCAAAACAATTTACCTATTACGTATTGAATTATTGGAACACAACCCCTATCAGATTTTCCACCAAGCGTAAATGAGGCAAAAGCTTCATAAAATGTTATAACATTACTAAGAGCTTGACATTTTTTTACGATTGTGTCGTAAATCTCAGGTAATACAACTATACGCTCAGCTAGTTCTTTTTTGATATTTTGACCGGTTATACCTAAATTTTTACACAGTGTATTAAATTCTGATTGCGCAATAATTTCAGATTTCTTGTATTCGGCTATGTTTTTTTCCAAGTCCTTAAAAAAAAAAAAAAAAAAAAAACATTAAAAAAATCAAAAAGAATAGTTTTTACATTAATCTATCTATAAGTTACCACAACTAATATAAGGTATAAACGATGGTAACAAATTTTGAATTTGCATATCTTTTGAAAAAAAATTTTATTTTTTTTTCTGTGGCAGAACTTCGTTATATGACAAAAAAAAACTTCTGACCAAAATTTGTACAAATCGAAAGCGGTCGATTCCAACTATTGGTCGATTTGACATAGAATGACCTTATAACAATTATAAAAGCCCATAAATCTAATTTTAAAAATTAAAGTCCATATTAATAAAGTACGTTTAATATAAATCACAAACTATTCTGGGAAATATAGGAGCAGCCTTCTAAGACTTCGAACTTCCAGCATCTATTGAGAACTTGATTTCCGAAAATCAGATCGTAAAAAAAAACTTATTGAATTTTTGATAACTTCAGTTTCTTTTAGAGAAAAGTTGAAAAAAAAAAAATTATCTTGGAAATTATGACATTATATGAATAAAACTCACACGTTTGGTCTGATCCAATTTATTAATTTGCTTCTTTAAACTAGGAATTTCATAGTTAATATTTCTTATTAAGATCTGCGCAGCTTCAGCAAGGTATAGATTATCTTTTTCATATAGACGAATAATTTCTTTCCAATCTTTCATGCGTTGCGATCCATAACGGCCAAATAAGTTTTTCGAATTAGCTTCTGTTTTTTCTAGAATACTTACGATTTTTTGGCAATGAAAATAATTAATATCTGCAACGTTCACTCAATAATGATAATTATTTCGATAAAAAAATAGATATATTTAACTTACAAGTTCCAGTTACTAATTTTACAATTCCTTCATGCTCTGGCATATCCTGTATAGCATTATTAATTTTTGTTCTGACGACTAAAACATTGTCTTGCCAAGTTCGTTCACAGTGTCGTCTACTAATTAACCATTCCAATAATTTTCCGGCATTGATATCAATTGGTATATTTCGCTCCTAGAATTTTTATTAAATTTATAAAATAGTTTTCTGGTTATCTTCCCGCTTAGAAAATTGAAAATTTTCGAAAATCAAGAAGTTATTGGTTTTACTCCGTTTCGCAAAAATCGAATTTTCATTAGATTTCGATGTTTTAAGATCACAGAAAGCTTCCCTGACTATCCCCGCGATGTTGTCACTATGTCTGTATGTACATTAGACTGTGTCAAAATAATGTTATTTTTTTATTTTTTTTTTTTAATTAGACATCTTAAAAATTTCTTCAATACAGCGAAAAAAAAATTGTCCTAAAATTTGAGCTCAATATCTTAAAAATTGAGCTGGCGCAAAGTAAGGGGGGGGGTCTCCTTTCCCATTTAAATAACATAGTTAAATTTTTGTTTTTTTTTATTTTTAAAATAACTAGGGTAAGTGTGGGTATTACCGCGGGTGTAGGTATTACTGCGGATTTTTTTATTTCAATTATAAATAAATGGTACTTGAGCGTTTTAAATTAAAAATAATTATTGCTAATAATTGAAAACTTCAAGAAAATATTTGTGTAGTAATTTTACACATACAACAATTATTCATTTTGTTGTTAATAAATTAAAATTTACTGGCTATACAGGTAGTAAACTTTAGCTTTTTTGTGAGTTTCTGCACGAAAAGAGGTGGTACTAAAAGATCCTTTTCTTTACATAAAATGGTCCAAACTTAATGTTTTTTGCATATAAAAGTAAGATAATCCTTCTTTAATATCAATTATGTATTAAAAACTGAATTTTGATCAATAAATATTATTTAATTAAGGACGCAGTAATAGGTAGTTGAAAAATTTTTTTTCTACTTATAAAATGTTTTTCTTTATTGGAGTAAATCTAAAATGCAAAAATTTTTTGAAAAATTTTAATTTTTGGAGAAAAAACAGTTCTGAAAATTTTCAATTTTAGAATAATAAAAAAACATACAAAACTTCAATTGTTGGATTGAAAAAAACATTTTTTTAAATATAAAAAAATTAATATTTTCGAAGATTTTTTTTTAACTTGTTTACTTTTATCCATAAAATGCGAAAAAAATCACCAAAAATTGATAGACCAAGTGAATGAATTTTATTGATGATTTTGTACCAGAGCAAAATTTAAGTTAACATTTAAATTGCGACAACTATTGTTTACTTTTAACATCGTGAAACTAAACAAATACCTACGATTCTTATACATTTTAAAACTTTTTGTAGTGAAAATATGTGAACCAAGCTGAATTTAGAAAATAATAATTTATTTTTTAAAAATCCAAATTTTGAAAAAAAAAACCTTTTCTGAGGTTATTATTATTATTATTATTATTATTATTATTATTATTATTATTTATTCAATTTTAATTTTTAAATGTCAACTTTTTATGAAAATTTGTTTTTTATTAATTTGAATTAAAAGAAACAATTTTGGAACGTACTTGGTGTGCTTCATTGTGTACTTCAATTTTTTTTAAAAGTCCTAGTAGATAGATTTTAGGAATTTCAAAAAAATAAAATATTTCGTAACCACGCACACTAAATACGTTTCAAAATTGTTTCTTTTAATTTTTAAATTTACAACAAAATTTTTTTTAATTTCCGAAAATCATATGCAACCATATCGGTTACTTGGATATTCTCATTTTTCATTTTATATTTTTTTGTAAAGAAATAAAATTTTTTTTTTCTTAATAGTCTTATGAACGTGGACTTGGCGCGATTTTTTTACAGTGAAACTGTTTTTATTCGGATTTCAGTATTTTTTGTACTTATAATAAAAATTGACAATTTTAATTTAATACATTTCCGGTGACAAGCTATCCCCTTTGAGCTATAGTTCATGTAAAAGTTATTCTTGCGCCGCCTGGTGTGTGTAATTGCAAGCTGTCAAATATCTTTTTTTCACTGTAGTTTCTCATCTATTGTAAGATTAGCATGCATCCTTATATTATTTAGTCTCTGGCCGTCCGCTTTTTACATAAGAAAAAAGTTAAAATCTAAAAATCTGGGTCGCTATAGTTTGTGCTGATTATTTTTAATAATTTTAAATAGAAATTATAAAGATAATTGATAATAATCAAGTAATACCCGTAATAAAAAGCACGAACTACTATTATAAAATATCATATAAAAAAAAAATCAAATCAAATTTGAAAAAAAATTTGTAACCTCAAAAAACCGTTCTGCTTACGGTATATACACACTCGGTAGTCTGGCTTGAGAACGGAACTTGGCACCAGATTCTACCGAATCTGTTGATAGAAGACAGTAAGATGGCAGTGGGGAAAGGAAATTATTGAAAAAGGAAGAGTAAACGAAAGTCGGGACACACAAAAGAAGGAAAGTTAAAGTGATGGGAAAGGGTGGGGGAATGAAAAGAAAGAAAGTGTGAGAAATAAAAGAAAAGACATGAGAGACATTTAGGATGTAAGAGTTGTATACTACTACCCGGGCTTGTCGGGCAGACATAACGCCAGTAGGCAAGTGTATATTGATCAAATAAATGATTTTCTACATAAAAAACAATATCTTTCAAACGTATTTTATTTATTTCTCAAAGGATCTCGAAATTGTTTGTCATTGAATTTCATCCGCAATAATAGAAACGCAGTAATTGGGTCATTCGCAGTAATTGGCACACAGTAATAGAAACAAGCTCCTGTCATACCCGCAGTAATACATGCATATGAACTTTTTTTAAAATACGTATTATTTAAAGAAAATATTTGTTTATCGCACTCTTAACTTTTTTTTGAGTCAATATTAAGTCAAACTTTGGTTTACGAAAAAAAAATTGTTATTTTTGAAAAATTTAATAAGAATGCTTTTGAAGTAAAACCTACAGAAAAAACCGCAGTAATACCCACACTTACCCTACACGAATAAATTTTTTTTTCAATTCAAACTACTAAGATTGAATACAAAAAAAAACGATGAAATCTACTAAAAATAAAACCACTGCAACAGCAAATTTCATGATTGGCGTAGTGAAATAGGACTTGATTTCAAGACTACACACATAATGTGGTACTAAAATTGAAGCTCATTTAAAGAGCTTTCAGATGTAGTTTACAGAGATTCAATACGTTATCCAAAATTACCTGTAATTTGACGTTTTTAACGTTAACTTTTTGACAATTATTAGTTATTTTATCGAAGTTAAGAGATCAATTAAACCATTTTCAGGCAATGTGTAATACAATCTACTTGGGTATGGTAAAATGAATTTCATTCAATGTCAGACAAAAGTTATTGAGACAAGATGATAATTCATTTTATGAAATCTACTTTTCATTTCGGGTGTAGACGAATAGCGTTTTTTTTTAATATTGATGTTAGAGAAAATAGTATTTAAAAAATTTAGTAATATATTGAAAAAAAAAAAAACACTGAAGTTTAATTTTTTATTCTATTAACCGATTTTAGATAATGTAAAAAAATGAAATTAAATGCAATATAATCTGTAGTTTGACAAATTAAAGTAAGTTTATTATTATTGTTACTTAATTTTCATTATTACTGGTACTGAGTTTCCAAAGCTTCATTGCTGAGTAGTAAAATTGATATATTTTTCTGAATAATATCATGAAAAACAATATTATATTTTGACAATATACCCCAATCAATATGTTTTACATTATATGATTATGAATTTTACATCATTACGAGGTTGAACCTATTTATGATGAACCTGGTACTTCTACGTCTATTCCAAGCATTGGATTACCAGCAGATGATGCTTTATCTAGTGGAACATCGGGAAATTCGTATCAACAGAAGAAAAATTTTAATTACAAGAAAAATACCATAGAATTTAGTTTCTCATCAACTGTGATAGTCGTATTCTTTTTTTCATTCTACAACTCCATTCATTTTAAGAATATTATATTCTATAAAATAACTTGATTATAATAAATCATTTCGTATGGATAATTGTATTAGAATTGATCGAATTCATAATTTATTATAAATTTTCTAAATACCCGGGTTATTTACCCGTAGCTAACCGTAACAGGGGTGCATGGTGTCAATAGTTATAAATATTTTATTGACAGATATGAGTAGAGTGATTATCATTTTGATAATATTTTAAAAAGCACCCCACGCTTCTGGCTTGAGAACGGAACTTGGCACCAGATTCTACCGAATCTGTTGATAGAAGACAGTAAGATGGCAGTGGGGAAAGGAAATTATTGAAAAAGGAAGAGTAAACGAAAGTCGGGACACACAAAAGAAGGAAAGTTAAAGTGATGGGAAAGGGTGGGGGAATGAAAAGAAAGAAAGTGTGAGAAATAAAAGAAAAGACATGAGAGACATTTAGGATGTAAGAGTTGTATACTACTACCCGGGCTTGTCGGGCAGACATAACGCCAGTAGGCAAGTGTATATTGATCAAATAAATGATTTTCTACATAAAAAACAATATCTTTCAAACGTATTTTATTTATTTCTCAAAGGATCTCGAAATTGTTTGTCATTGAATTTCATCCGCATTAATAGAAACGCAGTAATTGGGTCATTCGCAGTAATTGGCACACAGTAATAGAAACAAGCTCCTGTCATACCCGCAGTAATACATGCATATGAACTTTTTTTAAAATACGTATTATTTAAAGAAAATATTTGTTTATCGCACTCTTAACTTTTTTTTGAGTCAATATTAAGTCAAACTTTGGTTTACGAAAAAAAAATTGTTATTTTTGAAAAATTTAATAAGAATGCTTTTGAAGTAAAACCTACAGAAAAAACCGCAGTAATACCCACACTTACCCTACACGAATAAATTTTTTTTTCAATTCAAACTACTAAGATTGAATACAAAAAAAAACGATGAAATCTACTAAAAATAAAACCACTGCAACAGCAAATTTCATGATTGGCGTAGTGAAATAGGACTTGATTTCAAGACTACACACATAATGTGGTACTAAAATTGAAGCTCATTTAAAGAGCTTTCAGATGTAGTTTACAGAGATTCAATACGTTATCCAAAATTACCTGTAATTTGACGTTTTTAACGTTAACTTTTTGACAATTATTAGTTATTTTATCGAAGTTAAGAGATCAATTAAACCATTTTCAGGCAATGTGTAATACAATCTACTTGGGTATGGTAAAATGAATTTCATTCAATGTCAGACAAAAGTTATTGAGACAAGATGATAATTCATTTTATGAAATCTACTTTTCATTTCGGGTGTAGACGAATAGCGTTTTTTTTTAATATTGATGTTAGAGAAAATAGTATTTAAAAAATTTAGTAATATATTGAAAAAAAAAAAAACACTGAAGTTTAATTTTTTATTCTATTAACCGATTTTAGATAATGTAAAAAAATGAAATTAAATGCAATATAATCTGTAGTTTGACAAATTAAAGTAAGTTTATTATTATTGTTACTTAATTTTCATTATTACTGGTACTGAGTTTCCAAAGCTTCATTGCTGAGTAGTAAAATTGATATATTTTTCTGAATAATATCATGAAAAACAATATTATATTTTGACAATATACCCCAATCAATATGTTTTACATTATATGATTATGAATTTTACATCATTACGAGGTTGAACCTATTTATGATGAACCTGGTACTTCTACGTCTATTCCAAGCATTGGATTACCAGCAGATGATGCTTTATCTAGTGGAACATCGGGAAATTCGTATCAACAGAAGAAAAATTTTAATTACAAGAAAAATACCATAGAATTTAGTTTCTCATCAACTGTGATAGTCGTATTCTTTTTTTCATTCTACAACTCCATTCATTTTAAGAATATTATATTCTATAAAATAACTTGATTATAATAAATCATTTCGTATGGATAATTGTATTAGAATTGATCGAATTCATAATTTATTATAAATTTTCTAAATACCCGGGTTATTTACCCGTAGCTAACCGTAACAGGGGTGCATGGTGTCAATAGTTATAAATATTTTATTGACAGATATGAGTAGAGTGATTATCATTTTGATAATATTTTAAAAAGCACCCCACGCTTGTTTTAAAATGAAATACATTTTTTTTTATTCACACTATTTTTAATTTATATTTATTGAAATTTTTAACACTATTCTTTATTTAAATTCATTAAAACTTATTTTCTATTTTTTTAGTTCGGTTTTCTATAAAAAGCGTGTTTTTTAGTTTTTTTAAACTATTATTTGGCAACTAACTTACCAGCAATCACTTTGTTCGGCTAAACATAATGGTTGGAAATTAATATTTCTGCCTTATCAATTATAGATGAAAATTATATAAATTAACAAAAATCTTATTTTGCAAATTGAAAAATAGAATAATTGTATCAAATTAGTGTATTGTCACCGGTCCTCGATAAATCTACAAATTTTGAACGAAATTTGGCCGTTTAAAGTGGGTCAAAATCGCGCCCAAAGGAGTCGGTTACAAACATACAAACATACAAACATACAAACAAACATACAAGTGAAGCTAATAAAAAGCGTGTAGAAAGATTATATATACTTATACATAATTATATATGAAAAATGGCCCCATATAATTATATATGATTATATAGAATTAGATATAATTATAGAGAATTATTTGCATAGAAAAAAAAAACCGGCACGCGCGGGAACCGAATCTAGGACCTAACGCTTGAAAGACTAATTCTTTACCTATCAAGACCTATGATCATATATAATTATATATGGATACTTCCGGCCAAATTTTGAAATTTCAGCGGAAATGCCCAAACAAAGCTCCTGTTAAAAAATTCTCTGAAAATCAAATAAATCTTTTTACGCTCAAAATATGTCAGGAAATGACCAACCTAACTCCTGTCAAAAGCGGGACTCAAAATTCCAATTTTAAGACCCATGAAAAAATATTCTGATTAGACCTGATATGGCCTGATATGGACCGTTTATATAAGGCTTAATATGGAAATTGGCCATATCAGACTTGATATGATCTGATCAGGGCTGATATGGCCATATCAAGATGTAGACAAACCTGAAGCATATATTAAATCTATCATTTCTGATTTTATTTTGTTGTTTAGAAAATATGAATAGCACTAATTCGTATTTGATACAAAATTTATTTTAGTTGTTCGTTCAACTCTATTCAAAAACAGATACACTCTGTAATACAGTACAAAAATCCTACTCTTTTTGGAACTTAAGACTTCAAAGTCAAGTATCTGGAAAAGGAACAATTCCGCGGTCATGCGCCATCTATCGAAAACTTTTAATATTAGTTTCGACAGTGCGGAACATGTGATTGCTCCATGGTGATGTCTTTGTAACTAATTAATATGTTGTCAGATTTAAAAATATTTCATTGATTATTTAAATTTTTTTCAAATATTTCAAATCATTTTAATAATACATGAATAAATAGCTGAAAATTACATTTCATGATAAATATATAAATCATACACAAAAGATTTTTTCATTTGGCATAATTCTGCATGAAAAATAATATTATCAGTTTCATATTTTATTTAAAAAATAAAAAATAAAATTTTACTTTTTGTAAATTTTAAACCGGATAAAAAACGATAATCGATTGGTTCTACGACAACAGTAATTTTTATTTTTTTTTTTAAGTTTCTTGAAAATCTTAAGTAATTCGAAAAATATTTAAAATTTATCTATTTTTATTAAATTAATTTTATAAATAAAAAATTCTAGAATATCAATTTCTCAATTGAAAAAAAATTTTGTGAAAAAATTGAACAAGACAAAATAAATTAAAGAGTTTTTACAGCAACTTTGGAATTTTTTTTTTAATTTATACATTTTACCATTTTTATAATTTGTAACAGGGTAAAATTACTTTAAATCGACAAGTCACCGGATATCGATAACTATTCGACATATTTTCACAATTTAGAAAATTATCAGGAAATTATCGAAAATTTTATTAAGAATTATTTATTGAAATTATTTTTATATTGTGAAATATTTTGTCACGTGTGAATTAATTAGTTTGGGCTTAAGTCCGTTAAAATTTACTGAAAATTAATAATTAATAGCCTGGACATTGAGTCCAAGGATTGAGTTATTTTATTGAGAAATTCGGTTATAATTAATTAATTCTCATCGTTAATTTTATGTTAATAATTTTCAACTTGATTATTAAAATAATCATCAAAAATAATTCTCGGTTGAATAATTTATGTTTCGACAGAATATTAAGACCTCTGTCTACATAATTTTAATTTATTAATTTAAGACATTAAGACCTTTTGTTTCAATCATTTATTGTTGTCATGTTAACACCACGGCAGTAAAGTAGTCAGGAATTTTAATCTGATCTTATAAATTTAATCTATTTAATATTTTAATTCAAAATAAAATTAGCAGTCGGAATTTGTAATTGAATGTTAGTTCAAGTTATTTGGAATTTGATTGTTAATTGAAAATAGCGTTTTGTTAATTAATAATGATTGAATAATTTAATTAAGTAATTCTAATTCAATTTAATTAAATTCAATTTTTAAAATAAAATATATAAATTAAAATCATTACAAGTGTGGGATATGTGTGTAAAGATTAGTGTGGGTTATGTGTGATAGAGAGTGTTAATAGTATTAAGTTGGTTCTGGATAGCCGATAGTTAGGCTAGACAATCTCTGATACACTGCAGTCTTTGCTCAGAGTAATTCGTTGGTCCTGGTTAGCCGATAGTTAGGCTAGACGATCTCTGTCACACTGCAGTCTTTGTGCAGAGTAATTAAATAGTTCTGGTTAGCCGATAGTTAGGCTAGACGATCTCTGTCGCACTGCAGTCTTTGCGCAGAGTAATTCGTTGGTCCTGGTTAGCCGACAGTTAGGCTATAGTTCATAAGTTTTAATTAATTATAGTGTGAGTGTGTAAGTGTAATTTAGTTAATCTTTTATAAGTACTTAATCTGTAAACAATTGTTCTTAATAAATATCGATATATTGTTAATTAATTATTTGTTCTTCAACAGCACCTTCCTCCACTCTCTCTACCCTAAGATAAAGAATTCTCAGTTCTGGATCGGTTCCAGGAACCGTGATTAAAAATCCTGATGGCGCCCTAATAATCATTGTTGTTTGTTAATTTTGTTAGTTTATTTATAAATTGATTAGAGGTCAATCTGAGCAGGTAAAACTGTTACAAATTTATAATGTAAATCTAACGTAAAATATATTAATTGAAAAAAAATAAAAACGGAAATTTACCGACTCTTAGATTTAAAAACCCTAGTGACCGTATTACAGAATTATCACTCAGATTTGGCTTTGTTTGATACTATTAAGTCAGATCCGGACTGATAAAATCATATCAGAACATATCAAAAAATTATAAACGGGCATATCAAATTATATTAGGCCATATCAAGCCATATCAGAATATATCAACAAATTATATATAAATATATCAAATTATATCAGCCCAGATTAAATTATATCAGGCCAGATCAAGCGATATCAAGCCTGATCAAGATATCAGGACCTATCAAAAATTATACATGGACATATCAGATCATATCAGGCCTGATATGATTATATTAAAAATTTTGATATGGCCCTATCAAAACATATCAAGTCTGATCAGAATATTTTTTGACGGGGAAGTCCATCACGGAAGTTACATTTTGACACACCCTAACCCTTAACCGTGTAATAATTTCAATAAATAAAAAAAACTGATAAACAAATGAAATTAAAAATATAAAAAATTAATTTTTGAGTAGTTCAATATTTACTCTACAAAATTGTCCTGAGTCATAAAATCCGTAACTTCAATAGTTTAAAAGATATAATCATTTAAAGATTCAATTAACGAATTAAAAAAAAAAAAAATGTTTATAGAAATCGAACCATAATAGATATCGAGCATATGAAAAATTTATTTTATGAATCAATAAATTGTCTAAACGATCGTCTTTAATGTCAAAGACCGTATCATCAATAGTTTAGAAGTTGTAAGAATTTATAAGTTGATAAAATAGTTGACTGCTTCAACGTTGATGAGTTAAAGGATTTTAAAATTCAATAAAAAATAGAAAAAAAGTTTTTTTTACAAATCTGATGCACACGGCTGAAATTGTAATTTTTAAAAGCAAAGGAAAAAAAAATAAAATGAAAATGGAGATTTGCTTTTAATAAATTGTTTATAAAATAAACAATGAAAATTCAAATGAAAAAAAAATTTTTTTTATAATTGTATTAAGAATTGTATATGATGATTTAAAAAAAAAAAATTAGGAAAACGATTGACCCTAAAGGCCATCCCTGCAACTTCTCGTTATTTCTGTACTTAAGCGCTCAAAATTGCACTTATTACGTTTTTGAGCTCTTCGGGCTCTTTTTTTTAAGAAAAAATTTTTTATAATATTATTCGGATATTTCAATTTTTGATAACTTTGAAAAATCATTATAGACAAATGAAAAAACTTTCGTAAACTGTGACAATGGAATCTTGTTTATTATTTATATCATAAGAGCTCCTAAAAGGGAAAAATTTATAGACTCATTTTTTAAACTTTTACAATAGATTTTATGAAAACTCAAGTCTACGAAAAATTGGTTAATTAACAATTAAATAACTTAAACAAAAATCAAGATAAAAATTTATTTTTTACGGGGCTATATTCCTTCAAGTGTCTAGATGACATCATAATTTATTCAGTTTTTTAAATTAATATTAAAGGTTATAAAAAAATTATTTTGTGTAGAATACTTTGCTCAGCGGCAACGCCTAGGCACCGAAACAACCGCGCGGAGCCCAACTTTCAACCCTAAATTAAAATTATAAATAATAGAGCTACAACTCCGGGAGCGAGACTTATTTTACTAAAATTTTCTCCTCTGTTAGGATAGACAAATGAACAATATTTCTCCTGAAAAAAATTTTTATCAATTAATTATGCAATAGTTAATTAATAATTTTTTTCTCCTTGAACATGAACAATGCAAGTGTGATAATTGTTAAACTATAAATTTGAGATTTTTTTCTTCTCTTGAAGTAATTCTTTAAAGGCTTAAAAATGGATCCCCATTGAAAAAATTAAAAAATTTTTATTTTTCATTTTTTTGTTAATAAATTTCGTTGTTTCGAAATTAAAAACTTTAATCAATCACCGAAAAAAAAATTTTTTTTTTGCAATATATTGTTAATGATTCGTTTTTATGTTGTCAAAAGCTGCATAGAAATCATTTTTTTTATTTTTATCTCTTATTGTTTAAAAAATTATTATAACCGAATGCGTTATTTATAAGATAATTGAAAATTTTTTTATGGAATTTCAATCTTTGAAACAAATGGGGCATTCTATGCAAAATGGGAATATGACTAAAATCTTTTAATTTCTCTAGTTAATTATAATTTAGTTTTAATTTATTATTAAAAGTCTACATTTTACTAAATTGTAAAAAAAATTTTTTTTAATCAATAAGAAAACCGATTTTTCTCTCCTAGTAACTTTTCAGTCGTACTAACTAGTATCCGGACCAATTGTTGTTTAATTCGGCAACACGTTATTTTAATCATCTTATCATTTCCAGCTAGTGATTCATTTTATTTAAGAAAAAGAATTAAATAAAGAAAAGAATTACGTTTTATTTACATGAAAAGATACGTTAGTTTTTGTATATATTGTATTGGAACATAAGCTTATCACATGTCCCACCAGTCACGCAAAAAGATAGTAAAATTGTTTTCCCAACCTCAAATCTGACTTGTTCAATTTTTTTTCTTTGTAGAAGTAACAATAAACATGTTAAAAATGATTTAAACTTCATATAACTGCCAAAAAATCCAAAATATAGTTTTTCGGATTATTTAAAATATGTCCCACCAGTCACATGTGACTGATAGAACTATAGCTTAAGGTCAATGCATCATAGAATTTAGTCAAAATACTGAAATTTACAGCTTTGTTCCTCTTAGTGATCTTCAGTTAAATGATTAATTTTTTTTTTTTAACCCAAATAATTACTAATTTGGCGATTGTTCTTGCTGAATTTTCTCGCGAGTTATCCTCCCAATTATCCTGTTACGTGAATGTGAAACGCTTCACGTAATAATTGCCGTAACTCCTATTCTTTCCCGCTTCATAAAATTATTTAATTTTAAGAACATGAAACGCTTCACGATTTTACGTGTCATCCTTATTTATGAATCTTCTCCTATTCTCACTTCATTTCTCGTATATCTTTCGGAGTACATATATATTTCCTATTCTCTTAAGAATCATAACCCGATGAAAACAGGATAAAAAACGGACGAGTTTTAAGAACAAATTTATTTTATGCTCTCTATTAATTAACACCTAAGTTTATCAAAATCGTGTTGTCAGCATGCTAAATCCATTATTTGTGTTCTTTCATTATTTATTTTATTTATCTTAAAGTATCAATAGTTTAATATATAAACAATAATATTTTTAAGGTTGGAATATATAAATGCTTCTTAATAAACAACTTCGCGTATACGCATTTTGCACTTTTCCCCCCAGTCACAATAAAATAGTATTTTTTCAATTGTTCCTACGCAGGTAATCAGTCGAATTCTTTATAATATTGAATGTTTGTACGATAAATTTTGTATTAAGAGGGAAGTATTTTTTAAAAGCTTAGTGGTCGAACTGAAATTCGACTTTAAGTATACCGCGATAAGAGAGAAGGATTTTTCGATGTCCCATCAGTCACACTCAGTCAAACGATAATTACGAAAAACTTAAAAAGTAATCGAGGTTTTTGACAAAATAATGTTGTTAATTAGTTATTCCTCTATATTATAAAATACATTTTACTATAGTACAAATTTCAGTTACATAATTCTAGCTTATAATTGATGGAATTTCAGAGTCAAATGTCCCACCAGTCACTATGGAATGCCCCAAATAATGATTTTTAAAAGAAAAATTTTTCCTTAAAATAATTTTTTTATTGCTTAAAAATGCATTTGTTCGTTACGTTCAACGCTTAAATTATTTGCGATTAAAATTATTATAAATAATATAGATGAACAATAGGGTGTGCCAAAATGTAACTTCGGTTACATTTGTAATGTAATGCAATGTAATTTGTAATGCAATGTAATTTCCTGAGATATTTTGAGCGTAAATGATTTATTTGGTTTTCATAGAATTTTTAACAGCAGATTTAATTGGGCACTTCCGGCCAAATTTTGAATTTTTAGCGGAAATGCCCAAACTAAGCTTCTGCTAAAAAATTCTATGAAAATCAAATAAATAATTTACGCTCAAAATATCTCAGGAAACGCCCTAACACAGCCCCGTTAAAAGCGGAACTCACAATTCCAATTTTAAAAGGTCCTCCACGGAAGTTACATTTTGGCACACCCTAATATATATGGAAAGAGTTTGCAACCCGAACAGTTTTACTTAAGTTGTCTATAAGTTACTCTGCAATTTGAC
>JZSA01002487.1:0-14168 GCA_000956155.1 Cotesia vestalis | reverse complement strand
GACCCAATGAGTTCACAGTGGATTTACTGTGAATTCACAATGAGTTCACAGTGAAATTACTATGAATTCACTGTGGAACTATTGTGAACTCACGGTGTTATCTCTGTGAGACTACCATGAATCTACAGTGATACCACTACTAAACCATAGTGACGAAATGGCACAAAATCACTGTGAATTCACTATGAAATTACCGTGAACCCACAGTGGATTTACAGTGAAGACGATTTCACTGTGAATTCACTGTGATTTCACAATTATTCCGAAAGTAATTACTAACGAGTCGGATTGAATCGAATTGAAACGAATAGAAAAACTAGCGTTTCACAAGTTGGATTGATTCGAATAGAGTCGAATAGAAAGTTCTATTCAATTCTATTCGATCCCAATTGTTAGGCAATTTATGATCACGTTCATTATGTGAGCATTCCATAAAAATTAAAATTTGTCTAACAAAATCTTCCAGGCTCATATACCGATCTGAATCTTTCTTTATTTTTGCGTTTAAAAACTCTAAACGATTATTTGTACCATTCAAAAAATTGTGCTGGGTATAATCTGACGATTATGACCACTCTTTACGAGATTCATGCCAATTTGAGTCGAAATAATCAATAATCGATTGTGGCATTTTTTTTAATCTATCTATACTACTATATAAATCTATTGACTCTGTCTGTACATTCAATCTATACTACTATATAAATCTATTGACTCTGTCTGTACATTCAATTTTTTCATATAATTTTGTGATAAATAATCGTTTTATGATGCGCTGATTCACATCCAACTTTTTTTTTTTGTCTGTCTGTCTGTCTGTATGTCTTCTTATAACTCAAGAACGGCTTAACCAATCTTAATAAAAATTGGTATACAGTCAGAAGACGTTATTCTGCGAATGATAAGACATATATGATGCCGGTCAACCCAGTGGTGGTTATGAAATAGGAGTCCTAATCTATATTATTATGTGATTCCTATCTATATATAGTCACTCATCACGATATCTCGGGAACCATCAGACCTAGAAACTTGAAATTTGGTAGGAATATTACTTTTGCCATGTAGAGGTCAGCTAACAACGGTTTTAAAGAAATTCCTCCTCCAAAGGGGTTTGCGGGGGCGTTAACAATGAAAAATTTCCAGTTTTAAAATATAGCTCCTATCGACTCCAAATTTGGGAGTAATTCTCTGTCAAAGATGTAGAAATAGTATATGAATGAATTTTACGATATTTAACCTCACAGGGGATTGCGGGGGTGAGTATTAACAATGAAAAATTTTAAGTTTCAAACTGTAGCTCTTACAGACTCCAAATTTGGTAGGAATTTTCTGTAAGTGATGTATAAATCATTTATGAACGAATTTTAAGATAGCTCACCCGACAGGGAATTGCAAGGGTGGGTGTTAACAATGAAAATTTTTAATTTCCAAGCTATAACTCTTATAGGTTCCAAATTTGGTAAGAATCTGCTATATGTGTGGTAGAAATGATCTAAGAATGGATTTTGTGACAACTTATTCCAAATATGGATTGAGAGAGTGGGTATAAACAAAAAAAATTTTGATTTTTAAAATATAGCTCCTACATGCTCCGAATTGAGTAGGAGTCTTCTATATCTATATATATATCGGAGATCCCGTTTTTGAACTCACTGATCACGATATCTCCGGAACTATAAGACCTAGAGACTTGAAATTTGGTAGGAATATTACTTTCGCCATGTAAAGGTCAGCTAAGAACGGATCTTAAGGAATTCCGCCCCCAAAGGGGTTTGCGGGGGCGTTAACAATGAAAAATTCCCGTTTTTAAACTATAGCTCCTATCGACTCCAAATTTGGTAGGAATCTTCTGTAAGAGATGTAGAAATAATCTATAAACGAATTTTACGATAACCCACCTCACAGAGGGTTGCGGCGGTGGTTATTAACAATGAAAATTTTCAATTTTCAAGCTATAACTCCTATCGACTCCAAATTTGGTAGGAATCTTCTGTAAGAGATGTAGAAATAATCTATAAACGAATTTTACGATAACCCACCTCACAGAGGGTTGCGGCGGTGGTTATTAACAATGAAAATTTTCAATTTTCAAGCTATAACTCCTATCGACTCCAAATTTGGTAGGAATCTTCTGTAAGAGATGTAGAAATAATCTATAAACGAATTTTACGATAACCCACCTCACAGAGGGTTGCGGCGGTGGTTATTAACAATGAAAATTTTCAATTTTCAAGCTATAACTCCTATCGACTCCAAATTTGGTAGGAATCTTCTGTAAGAGATGTAGAAATAATCTATAAACGAATTTTACGATAACCCACCTCACAGAGGGTTGCGGCGGTGGCTATTAACAATGAAAATTTTCAATTTTCAAGCTATAACTCCTATCGACTCCAAATTTGGTAGGAATCTTCTGTAAGAGATGTAGAAAAAGTCTATGGGCAAATTTTACGATAGCTCATCTCACAGGGGTTTGCGAAGGTGGGTGTTAACATTAAAAATTTTTAATTTTCAAGCTATAGCTCCTATAAACTTCAAATTCTCATTTCAAATTTTTTTCTTCGTGTCAATTATTATTTATTTTTGAAAAAAAGCCACGCAAACATTATAATGGTTGCACATTGAAAGTTACAATGAATATCAGCTGGAATAATTACATGGATAAAAGGTATATGCTAATTCGATGAAATTTGGAATTTGTGAAAATCAAAACAATACTCTAATTAAATTTCAAGTTTAGATCTAAAAAAAACAATTCTATAAAATGCCCAGCGAAGCGGGCGGGTAACAGCTAGTTCTCTATATAATTGTTGATAATTTTCCTCTGTTTCCGCATAAACTAGTTGTTTCAAAATTTTTTTTAGCTTCATCTCTCTCAGCACAAGTTATTTATCTTTTTTCAGTAGTTATCTCTCGGTTGAATGTACGAACAGTATGGTAAGCACACATTATTAAATTAACTTCCAAAAGCAGCAAATTATTTTTTATCGCATCTCTTTCGATAAGATCCTTATCAGTCATTATGCGCGATCATTATATCAACTGGAGCTTTAATTGACTGGAACTCTAATTGACAGAAGCTCAAAAGTTGCATCTATTGCAACATATTCTGGGTAAGCTTTCATGGCAATTTTCATAGTTTGATTTAGCAACCAAAAAAAATTTCAAATGATAATAAACGTTTTTTTGAAATTAAATTTGAAAAATTTGGGTACAATTATTTACTTACAAAATTGTCGAACAAATAAATAATAATTATTCATACGATAATCGTATTATTTAAAAAAAAAAAATCATTTGAATGTCGGATGAATAGACACTTTCTATTTTAAAAATAAAAAAAAAAAAAAAAGAAATTTTACAATGTTATTTAAATGGGAAAAAAGATTCCCCTTTGCGCCAGCTCACTTTTTTAAAATAATGAGCTCAAACTTAAGGAGAATTATTTTTTTTTAAGTGAAGAAACTTTTAAGATATATTAAATCGAAAAAAAAAAATTATTTTGGCAGTCTAATATATATTTATATGTTTTTTTTTTTACCTCCATTTGTTCTGAACCGCAGTATTAACGCAGCTTACAGTAAGTTCCAAATAACTATTAAAGTACAGTTATTTAGCATAAAAATGTAAAAAAATATTTAATACAATTTAAATTCAACAGCTGTTATTATTTTCAGATGTTATTTATTTACTTTTTTTAGTTATGTATACGTATACCTCTAATGATCAGGCCAATTTCCATTATAGTATTATAGTACTTATTGTACCAACATGATTGGTATGTACAATGTATGAGCGTGTTCGGCCGAACTAAGTCCTGAGTAAGCTTAGTAAGATATGTATAGTATAGTATAGCTATACATATATAGTAGATAGATATATGTATAGCGGGGAATGCTTTGAGTATACCTAGGCTAACTAAGTTTACTCAGGACTTAGTTCGGCTGAACACGCTCATTCCCTACTACACATGTATCTATCTACTAACTATACATATCTTTGTAAGTTTTATGGATAATGTAAATTACAATCGCCATCATTAATGCCTGCGTTGGAATTGGTTACAACTTACTTGTTTCGTGCCCAGGCATTAAATAGCAATTGTACGTTAAAATCATATGGGCATGTTTCCACGGGTCTCTTTAATTGCCGGAAAGGAAAATCAACTTTTACAATTTTTTATTGTTATTTTTAAATTTGTTATTTTCTATCGATTGTTAGATGAAAAATAATTTTTTTGTAGGTGTGTAATCCAATGAATCTAAGGAAGTAACCATAAAATTTTATTAATTTTGTGTTTGTGTGTGATGCCTCCATCTGGAGGATATTAATTTATTTTGTATTAAAATTTACCAACTGTTGTCCGTTGCAATGCCTCTAGATGCATCCAGCAGGTGACACTATCAACCAGTGAAGTGCGAATTTAAATGTAATTTAGATTATTTTATTAATTTATAATTTGAATAGTAAAGACTGTCCAAATTATAAAATTTAAGTTCTATGTTGTAGAATATTTATTATATAGAGTATATTTTGTTTCAAATAAATATAAGTTATTATCGAGTACGAAGGGACATTGTAGTTGAGTTCTGAGAAACCTTAGGTATTTGAGATTCTGAGGAAAAGTCATAAAAGACACGTGTGAGAAAAATTCTATGATCCCTTGTTTCAACGGCTAAATAATAACGTAACCGATATGCAACTAAAAATAAGGTCGTTAAATAACATATTTTTGCTAAACTTGCTTTAATATAATATTTCAATGAAATATATAAAAGTTAAATTAACAATTCATATCCTGTATCCAATTTGTAAATAATTGTTAATTAATGTTAAAAGAATAAGATTTTATAAAATACTATTATTGAATATTTATCTCTTATATTAACAATTAAATTATTTCATAGTCTTACTAGATTATAGATTGACAGAAATATTAATAAGCTTAATCTAATTTGCAAAATACGAATATTAATACATTACAATATATATAATTTATAAATAAATATATGTGAATATAATAGAAAGGATTATATATTAGTGTGTAAAAATAATTTATATGTAGTAAAAATACGTGTATTTATATACGTACAAAAGTGGATATATGTATGGTGGGAAAAGAACGGAGCTTCCCTGATGCGAATTTTCCGGACTTTTCTCTGAAAAACTCTGAAAAAGTATTTAGAACTGAAGACTTCCCATACAAAGAATAAGGATCGGTCGATCATTGGACGATGATAGGCATCCGATCCTTGATGATCGGCCGAGAATCGGATTTTTCATCGGGCCAAGGCTGGCTGGGTATCGGATGTTAACATCGTCCCAAGACTGGCGACTAAGCATAGGCCGAGCATAGTAAACGAGCATTGGCTGATCATCGGCTGAGCATATTCAAACGGAAAAATAATTTTTAAATCAGGCTGAAGTATCGCGAAATTATTGATTTTTTTTAGTCGTATTGTTATGTAGATTTTTAATTTCGTCCTCGGGTTGCACAGGAGCGGCGAGCCTATCGAAGTTCCTTGAAAAAAATTTTAAGATTAAAATGCGATGGGAATCGAACTTGGTCCGTCTGCGTGGAAGTCTCGAACATTACCAACTGCTCTGCTTGCCGAAGTTAACAGAAAGAATTTAGTTTAGCTATTTAAATGATCAACAAGTATTTTATTCCAATGCATACCAATAATTCGCTTTATAGGTACTTAATTTTCTCAATTTTTATGAGTAATTAATGAATAACTAATTGAAAAATTTTCGCTAATAAAAACGGTAAATTTATCACCTAACTTATTCGTTTGAGAATGTTTGTTATCTCCCATAAATATTCAATAATGCCAGTAAATAAAATTTAAGAAACAGCTGATGTGATATTTAGAGGAGATGCATAGCAGAAAATTTATCATATTATCGGCCAAGCAACGTCTGATGATCGTTTGTCGTTGCTATGAGCTTAGTAGAGCGGTCGATGGTGAGCCATTCATAGGCTGATCATAAGGTGCTGATCCTTGTCCAAGCATTAATAGCCTAGCCTCGAACGATACTCCGTACACAGTAAAAAATTTACGTCATTGCGTCAAAAAATTTAATATTAAAAATTTTTGTGTTAAATATTTAACACTTTTATGTGTACCCTGATTAAAAAAAAGTATTGAGACAAAGAAAAAAGTATTGAAAAGTATTCGTTTTCTTGCCAATCCAATACTTTTCAATACTTCCGTATTAAACTTCGTTTTATTCAGGGTAAATTTAACATTTTTATGTTAAATCAACACAAAAAAGCGTTAAATATTGAACATAAAAATTTTTAACACAAAATTTTTTGACGCAATGACGCAAAATTTTTTACTGTGTATGGGTATGAGTTTTTAACTTGAAAAGTAATTCAGTCAATATATTTGTTAATAAAAATAAAATTTTTGTAATTTACATACAATTTTTGCATTTATTTTTTATAAGTTCTGCTGAATGTATTTTTTATAAATTCTCCAAGAAGTAAATTCATCACAGCATCGGCCAAGGATAGACTGATGATCGTATGTCGTTAGTAAGAGCATCGATCGGTGGCCAATGGTGTACCAGCCATAGGGCGATGATAGAATACCGATGCTCGGCCTAGCATAAGTAGCCTAGTCTTGGCCGATCATCGGTTTTTTCCGAGCATCGGCGACTTCGTATGGGTTGTGATCATAAATGTAACCATCTCGATAGTAAATGGTACGATCACTCTATTTTAGAAATTATCATTTTATTATTGTACTGATTATAATTTAAATTGTTATACTTATCATTTTAACTTTTATAAAATTTATTATCATCAAAGGCAGTAAAATCTACAAAACAAGTATTGTTATTAGGAATAATATAAAATTCTCTCCGTGTATGGATAATTGATATTAAAAAAGAAGTATAACTTCTCAATGATAATGATAATATCAATGATTGTATTTTCAAAAGTTATAAACCTTTAATCGAAAGAAATTGATCTTTTTTGATTAGTTGGAAATCTGCAAAAAAGTATAACTTAATTTATAGTTCCAAATTTTTACTCAATTCTGGGCATTAGATATGAATTCTAGCATACAAAATTAAATTAATTTGCAATTATAACGAATATTTGAATAACAATTATTTTTTTGTAGGTTCTGAAATTTTATTTTTGATCAGGGAAAAGTCAGGGAATTTTGAAATTAGTGTTCAGTCGTCACCCTGATTATGTCAATTTCATTATGTTAGATCTCAAAATTTACTTAAGACGTAATTAGAAAAATAAAATGTCTCAAAATACATTGATTACGAACTACTGTCAAAGTAATTATGTAAAAGTGGAGTTCTACCTTTTTTTTTTCTACCATAAAACCAACAAAAAAAATTAGGAAAACGGTTGACCTTGAATCCCATCCCTGCAACTTCCTGCCAGTTCCATACCTACGCTTGAAATTGCACTTATGACGTTTTTGAACTCTCCGTTTTTGACCTTTCCGTGCTCAAAGAAATAGCTTTTGTATGCTTTTAAGCTCTTCAAGCTCAAAAGTCTAATATAAATATGATAAAGCACTATTTTTCAAATCTTTAAACCGGAATAACTTTTGAATAAATGAACCGATTTTTACGCGGTTGGCGGAATTTGATCCAGTTTTTTGAGCCTCATGAATAATTTTTAAGTTTAATTTGATCGGACTATAAATTCCGGAGTAATTTCGAAAAAACACTTTTTTCGGTTTTTTTTTCGTCAACGATAACTCACGAACGAATCAACCGATTTGACCGGACCGGCGACGATCGAAGTGGTTTTTTAATGTCCAAAGCTGATTAGTTTTTGGAATCGATAGGTAAAGCCGTTCAAAAGTTATGAGAGGTTTACATGTATACATCCATACAAAAGTTATGAGAGGTTTACACACACACACACACACACACACACACACACCATTACGGGAATTGTTAAGGAAGCGTCCTAGGACCTCGAAACGTCGAGATTCGATGAAAACTCGATTTTCAAAAAACGGGGTAAAACCAACAACTTCTCTATTTTTGAAAATTTACAATTTTCTTAGCTGGAAGTTAAGAACTGAAAATTTTTCATGTGTCGCAAAATTAAAAAAATGTTTCTAATACTTTTAGTTAGAATTATTTCGTTGATTTTCAATCTATTATTTAACATGGCTAACTTCAAATATTGAAAGATTTTAAATACAAACGGAGTTTTATAATAATGAGATCCAAGGCCCAATTTTTCACATGATCATTTTTTTGTTGAAACAACGTTTTGTTCTTAATCAAAAAAAGAATAAAACCGATATCTTAACAAACATACACCATTTAAAAAATTGGGCCCTCAGATTTTCAAGTTTCGTTCAACAAGAAATGTCCTGAAACCACTCAAGCAAATTTGTGATTTATAAAAATTTGACTACAACGTTTGTTTGTATTATAATATACTTTTTTTTTTTAAGTAAAAAAATTTTTATTAAAACTAGTTGAAAGAAGAAAAAATCGACTTGAATATTTTTAATTTGAGATTAAATGAACTTAACTTACAAGTTTAGTTTTTAAAATTTTAATATTCCACTAAAATTAGCGCTCTAATAACAGGTAGCGTCACCTGCTGAATATGACTAATTGCACCACGCAAATACAACACCCGATAGGGTGTTACGGAATTGAGACAATGCCCAAAAGAAAAAAAAATCTCAACGCAGTCACCCGCATGTATACAAACTATACACTCACTCATACCTCATACCTAACCTTACATAGGACTTCTGACATTATATATTATGTGTCTTTTTTATTTTAGTAGTATACTTAATGTCTGTCTTTTGTACATTATTTACACACATTGTAACAAATGACATTTAAAATCATCAGTCTAACAATTCTATAACGTAAACATTTATCAACTTACAAAATAATAAACAAAGAGTTGAGTATTTTAAAAAAAATACTAAGCGTTATAAAAAATAAAATCGAGAAAAAAAAAATTGCGTGTTATCTTTTATTCAACTCAAGTGAAAATATTCATGTCATAATAATATTAACAACAAAGATAAATTTGAACATTTTTTTAGTCGATAGTGCAATTTTTTTTAAATTTATCAATTTGTTTTTTTTTTCCATGTTTTTGTGTGTTATGGCGTGTTGCTAAAAGGAAAGTTTGAAATAAATTCTAGTATTTTTAATAACGCCTTTAAATAACTAACAATGGATTTGGACAAAGATTTTGATCAACATTTATTACAACAATTTAGTTGTATGGGTACAACTGATAAAGATGATTTGGTTAAACAACTTCAAAAGTTGTTAGCAGGTAGTCAATTAAACGAAGCAACTGCTACTTTTTTTCTGGATATGAATAATTGGTAAATATTCTTGGTAATTTGTTATGATTTTTCTTAGATTATCTTTACGTTTGTTAATTATACTATTGGTATGAATATAATTTAAAATAAATCTCATAGTTATTTGAGGTTATGAAAATACATTTAAATAATAAACAAAATATCAATATGTACCGTTCTAAATATGTTTTAGGAATTTACAAGCGGCAATTTGCAGTTATTTTGATTTTGAGTCACCTTTTAAACTTCCTAGTATGACTTTAGTATGTGACTGTACAATTGGTGAAGGTGAGTCAGTATCGCCTAATACTAAATTCCAAAAGTCATGGAGAGTGCAAAATGCTGGCAACGAATCATGGCCAGAAGGAATTTCTTTTCAATATACTGGAGGTATTGTTATGGGGGATTGTACACGAATTGAGGTACCACCACTAGGTCCAAAGGAAATTACCGAACTTACAGTTACTTTAACCAGTCCAAATGAATTAGGGGTTTTTCAAAGTAAATGGAGAATGATGACAGTTACTGGATCTTATTTTGGAGGTTATTTAATAATCATTAAATAATTGTGCTCATCAGTATATTTGTTACTAACTATATATGATTTTTGCAGATATCATTTGGGTAATTATTTCTGTTAGTGAATCTGGAACTTTGGCAGTTACACAACAACTTCATCAATTATCAACTTCGCAATCCAATGATGTTCAAATGTCTTAGCCTTTAGTATTAATTTGAGATCAACTATTTTATAAAATACATTAAGAAAAAAAATACATAAGAGATGTAAATGAAAAAAATATTATTTTTTTCATTTATTGTTTATTTCTTTCCAGTTTTTCAAAATTAAAAAAAAAAATAACTGCTCTTAATAACAACTAACAACTTAAAGATAAAAAAAAACTGATATTCATCTATTGAAGTTAAATTGGAATATATTTTACTATTTACACTTTTTTTCTTTTTTAATAATCCAATAGCTCAAGTTTAATTAACTTTATTAATGTATAAAATTTATCGTTAAGCTAAATTATTTTTTGACAAATATTTAAAAGTACAGTCTTGACGCTCTAATTGGCTAGATTTAGATCAGAATTTTTTTTTTTTATGAATTAAAAGATTTTAATGTAAAGATTACGAAAAAAGAATATAATGTATTATTTTATTAGATTAATTTTTTTTATCGCATCATAAAACAAGTTATAAGTAAGAAAATTATTTTATTTGTATATAAAAGATGATCATTTATAATCAAATGTATTTTTTTTTATCAACGATAATTTAAAGTGATGAAAATTCATTTTTTAAACAGCCATTTTCATCGCTATTTTTGGATGTGGATTATAAGCGATTAACTCGAAATCAGATGCACTGAAATCATCAATTTCTTTAACGTCTCTTGTAATTTTCAATGTTGGAAATGGTTTTGGCTTTCGTTGATATTGAATTTTTAAAGCATCAATGTGGTTTGCATACACGTGACAATCGCCCATAGTATGAACAAATTCCCCAGGCTGCAAAAAAATTATTAAAATATAAAACTAATTCAAATCTCAAAATATAGAAAAATTTCGTAAGTAATTGAGATTAATTTTACCTTTAAATTAGTTATGTGTGCTATCATGTACGTCAAAAGCGAGTAAGATGCAATATTAAACGGAACTCCAAGACCCATGTCAGCACTGCGTTGATAAAGATGACAAGAAAGTTCACCATTACTAACATAGAATTGGACAAGACAGTGACAAGGTGGTAATGCCATGTTTGGTATATCAACAGGATTCCATGCGGACATGATCATTCGTCGATCATTTGGGTTAGTACGAAGGGTATCAATCACATTTTGAAGTTGATCTACACCTGAAAAAAATTTATGTTAATTATCGATTCAGAATAATGATAGATCAACTTCATGAAAATAATGTGATTAATTATAGGTTTTTATACAACAAAGGCATTCTATATAAAATTGTATTAGCTCTTGATAGATATTTGATTATTGCAATTTTATAATAGTATAGAACTAAGTAATATTATTAAGTAAAATAATAGGTATTCATTCTTAGCACGATTACTTGTGAGTAAAATTATTGTGTTAAAATTAAAAGTAAAATAGGAAAGATTTCGGATAATTTCATGTTAAGAGATTCAAAGTGAATCATAACAAACAAGTTTAATCAAGTAACTGAAAATTATATTTTTCTGCCAAAAAAAAAAAAAGTATAAAATGGTTACCTTGTCCGGTATAGTCTGCGTGCATATTAGTATACTGAGCTCCAAAATGTCTCCATTGAAATCCATAAATTGGACCTAAATCACCTTCTTCCCTATTCTGAAATCCAAGACTATCTAAAAATTCTCTTGAGCTGTTAGCATCCCAAATTCGAACACCCTTTTCAGACAATGTATGAGCATTCGTTGATCCACTGATGAACCACAAAAGTTCTTCAACTACACCTTTCCAGAATACTGATTTTGTAGTTAGTAATGGAAATACACCTTTTGCAGTAGTCATTTAAAAAAATAATAAAATTACGACAAAGTTTAGTTAAAATTACAGATTGATTAAATTGATAAATTTACCATTTTTCAAAGAAAATCGCATTTGTGTTCCAAAAATTGAATACGTGCCGACACCGGTGCGATCGTCTTTCTTTGATCCTTGGTTTATTATTCGCTTAACCAAATTGAGGTACTGATATTCTTCATGGTCATCATTTGGAGTTATTTCATCCATTGGTGACAGTAAAAATGATTATAAAATACGTTTTCAGATATGAAAATAATTACTAATTGCTTGATGTAACCTAGAAAGTTAATGGCTATATTATAATTTAATTCATTTTTTAACCCCCTACTTTACGTTTTTATAATATTTAATGTTCTTTCACCGATAAATTTCACATATCGTATACATACAATATAAAAAAAATAGATAAGTGAAATTCAAAACTTTTGTTTACTTGCTACAGTGAGGCTACTCTCACGTTTTTCTATTTTTAAATTATTGTCCCATAGAGGGCCATGCCTTAAGGGTATATAGTCTAGTTGGTCGACTAAAAAAATAAGCGACTTTTGGGAATTTTTCGTGAGCTTGCTACAAAAGATATGTTTATAAAAGTTATTAAGGATGATAATTAAAGTTTTAAATTCAAAAAATACAAATTTTCTTAAATTTTTTTTACAAAAAAATTCGTACTCAAACGGAACACCATAATTTAGAGGGAGGTCGGTTCCTATATACATGATTTCTCAGCAACGGCATATGTGAAGCAAACGAACCAAAAAGTTTTATATTCGGTATGAAGATGTCTGTAAAATAGACCATTGGTTCTAATTTTGAACAATTGTAGTTAATTGTGAGTAACAAAAACCTCAAAAAATTATAAAAGTTTTTTTTTTTTTTTTTTTAAAGTTATTTGTAAAAAAAAAATTTAGAAAACGGTTGACTCTAAAGGCCATCCCTGCAACGTCCCGCTAATTCCATACCTAAGCGCTTAAAATTTAACATATTACTCGCTCAAAAAACTAGCTGTTCTATACTTTTGAGCTCTTCGAGTTCAAAAGTTTGATGACAGTTTGATAAAACGCTATTTTTCTTTATTTTTAAACAACTATAACTTTTTAATGGATCAACCGATTTTCACGTGGTTGGCGGCAATCGATGCAGTTTTTGAGTTTCATGAAAAAATTGAGATCATCACCCTGATAAAAAAAAAGTATTGAGACAAAGAAAAATATATTGAAAAGTATTGGTCTTCTAGTCAATCCAATACTTTTCAATACTTTTTTCTTTGTCTCAATATTTTTTTTTATTCAGGGCAATTAATCAGATCGAAAATTTTAAAGAAGTTTGAAAAATCACTTTTTTTTAATTTTTTCGACAACGATATCTGACGAACGACTCAATCGATTTTGACCGGACCGGTGGCCGTTTCAGAGAAATCGTGTTGGCCGTCCATGAATACGTAGTTCTAAGAAAAATAGTTCTCAAGTTTCTTTAAATAAAATGTCATAAAAAATTTTACCAGATTTTAATCGGCGAGCCTTCGCCCGAAACATTCAACACATCCCCCTTGTAGGAACTGCCAGAGTTGAATGACGGGGACTTGCTTGGCCTAGTACTGGGCAACTAAGCTTGACGCACCGATATTGGCCCATGCTTGGGCTAAGACTGGGTAATCAGCCTTGGCCAACCCAATGATTACCCGAGCCTGGGCAACCAAACCTCGACCATTGATGGTCATTAAGTGGCAACCCATGTTTGAGCCAGAATTGGGTAATCTAGCTATGGCCATTCAATGGAAAATCCAAAGTTAATTAATCATTGAGTAATAGAATTTTAATCATTAAATATTTGTTGTTTAACGAATATTTGTAAGCAAATGCTAAAATTGAAAATTTATTATCTAATTAAAACATTGGCATATCGTCAAAATTGATATGGCCTTAAAAAAATTAAAATATAATAATTTACAGTCGAATTTTTGATAATGATAGTTTTAAACAGTAAAATTTATAATAAGACTAGCTGTTACCTGCCCACTTCGCTGGGCATTTTATAGAATTGTATTTTTAGATCTAAACTTGAAATTTAATTAGAGTATTGTTTTGACTTTCATAAATTCCAAATTTCATCGAATTAGCATATACCTTTTATCCATGTAATTATTCCAGCTAATATTCATTGTAACTTTCAATGTGCAATCATTATAATGTTTGCGTGGCTTTTTTTCAAAAGTGAATAATAATTGACACGAAGAAAAAAATTTGAAATGAGAATTTGGAGTCTATAGGAGCTATAGCTTGAAAATTAAAAATTTTTAA
>JZSA01002484.1:0-12035 GCA_000956155.1 Cotesia vestalis | reverse complement strand
ATAAAGTACGCGTGATTATTTTCTCGCTTTTTATTTTAAGAAATAGTTATTATAAAATTTAAAAACATGAACAATTATCATGAAATTATAATGTTTGAAGAAAAATAAGAAATTTTAAAATATTCAAATGTTATAATTTTAAAATATTACAATGCTTAAAAAAAGCGGGAAATTTCAAAATATTTGAATGTTCTCTGTCATTGTGATTTTTTGTATTACTTAATTTTTACGTAATTTGTTTTTGATTGATTTATTTTCTATTTGTTTATATTAAACTTTGTAAATGGGGCTGTTATTTGAGCATAACTCGTCTTGTGAAACTATTATTTAACATTTGTTATCAAAACTACAATTTTTTTTATGTGCCCTTTTACCTTTAAGTAGTACTTTTCTTAAAGCTGAAAGGGCGTATATCTTGAGATACGCCCTTTCAGCTTTAGGATACCAACTTTTTTTTTTCACAGATTTTTACGTTTCAGACAATTTTAAAACGAATGGCAAAAACAAATTTTTTTGTACGCCCTTTCACCACAAATCCCTATTAACCCTTAGCTATAAGCCCTTTTACCTTTAAGCACGCGATATACTATGCATTGGCGGGGTGGAGTGGTAATAGAGAGAGAAGGAATGAGAGAACAAAAAGAAAGAGGGAGAAAGATAAAGGTATTATACAGTACTCGCTGTGTGTACGACTGTGGCGCACTTTTTCGCACTTTTTCTTACGGTTTTACTATCACATTTTTTTCAGTTAGGTCCCCCAGCAAAATCCCTATCTCCTCCAAGCCTGCCATAAGGAACTTCGTTCCAAAAAAAACTCAATTGTTTGTGAATCCACCCAATCAAAGAAGAACTCCGAAACACAACATTGCCCTTCGCTTACCAAAGGTGAAACATAGTGCTCAACCGGCTAAAATTTCCTTAGAATGCTGGAAGCTATTTTTCCCTGATGTTTGTATTGAACAAATAGTTAAAAATACAAATATTTATTTCGACAAAGTATGACCAAATTACGAACAAGAATCTTCAGTTCGACCAACGGATGTTCAAGAGTGGCAGGCTTTCTTTTGACTATTTTATGTGCTTGGTTTATACAATGCTTCCCATTTGAATCTGCGAGAATATTGGACCAATGATGGTAGTGCTCCAGATTGTTTTCGAGCAGTCATGAGCTTAAATCGTTTTCGTGTTCTCATGATGTCGATAAGATTCGATGATCACAACGATCAAAACGAACGAAAAAAATTTGACAACCTCGCACCAATTCGTGAATTTTCTTCTGGATTTATTCAAAGATGTTAAGAAAATTATTCAGTTGGACCTTACGTGACCATCAATGAATATGCTAGAAGCGTTCAGAGGACGTTGCAAATTTCGTCAGTACATACCAAACAAACCAACGAAATATGGGATTAAAATTTATTCTCTGGTTGACTCCCAAACCTTTTACACACTAAATATGGAGATTTATTGCGGTAAACAACCGCCGAGGCCCTATGAGCAATCAAATTCAGGATTTGATCTGGTTAAAAGACTAATTTCATCAATTTCCTAACACTGGAAGATACGTCACTTGTTATAATTTTTTCACTTCCATACCTCTTGCTGAGAATTTTCTGAAAAATCACCAAACTAACCTAGTGGGAATTGGCCAAAATAAAATAAAAAAGAGCTACCCCCTGAAATAATCAGTATCAAAGATCAAAATTTATGTAGTTGTAAATTTATTTCAAACGGTATGCACGATTGTGTAGTCTACGCGTACGTTTACTATGGGAACTTGTAAATTTTGTACCAGTTTTCTTATAGTCCGGTGTTACTATGCACACGTAGTAAAATTCATTGGAAATTTTTTACAGTGATATATAGTCCTAAAAATAATTTTAGTTTGATTTCTTCTGTTATAGAATGGTTTTCAAGTTGGGTATCATAACTTAAGTGTTTTTTCATAGTTTTCACTTGTATCGCCATTAATCAATTTAAATTTTTATGATAAATAAAAACAAAAACTCAAAAATAGGCTTTTTCTTAATATCCCGAAAATAATTTGAGATTAAGGGCTGAAATTTTTGCTAAATTATATCTTTTTGGTACTATATTGACCTCCAACCGGTGGATGTCGTGTTATCGTATTTAAACAGAAAAATTGCGAAAACAGTTGTTCATGGAAGCTTTAATAATGTTGAAAAAAGCTCTGCAAGGAGTAATTTGTATCAAATATGAAAATGCCGATATCATCAAAAGTAGAACGAAGATGGTGAAGAGAATTACTTCTCTAGAAGTAATGAGGTTTGCAAATGAAGTCAGGCAATTTATGGATTAAATGGTACAAACTAATGAGTGCCACGCCAAAGAAGCTAAGATTGGAACTCACAGTTCCGATGCCCTGTTTATTCCTACCTTGGTCAGATAGGAAGATTACCATAGTGGCAGTTTACGCGCTGGTGTGTACCCAGCCAGCAATATGATGTCTTACGAAGTCTTTAAGATCAGTTTAACATGGTAACCAAATCTTAAAGAGGTCATATTGTTGGCTGGGTATGTGTGTATTTGTGTTTGTGTGTGAGCGAATTTAAATCTCACAGAAACAAAAATTTCTTGACTGGAGAACAAAATTCTTGGCTCAAAAAAGTTTTCAGGTACCTGAAGGAAGACCGAAATTGTATTGGCCGAAGTAAAAATTTTTCCTGAAATTCTATTTTTGGTCGAAGTAATTTTTTCTTAATTCAAATTATGATAAATACTTGATACAATAAATTTTTATATTTGATCAAGATTTTTAGATACTTTAGGAAAGCAGCGCCAGCTACTTCAGCTGAGACAAAAAATTTCTCAGTTTGAGAAAATTTTTTTCTTGAATATTTGATACCCATTTCATGTTTGAGCGTGCAATTATAGATATTGAATATAAAAAATGATTCAAAATTATTTGATCTTCCCATTTGACATTTAATCAATAATAATATTAATAAAAATTTACCATCGAGATATTTAATTTATTGGACCAAGAGAAAAATTTTCTTAAGACATGAAAATTTACTTCTATCACGAACTACATTTTTTGGAGTAAAAGGCTGAATTTTCTCAAAACAAGAAGATTTTCTTGACTTAAATAAATTTTCTTAGATCAAGATACGTATTTCTTAAAGCAAGAAAATTAATTTTGTTGGAATAAATGAAATTTCTTGTGTCAAAAAAAAATTTTTTTTTTTCGCTCAAGAAAATAATTAGGAAATAAAAAGCGTATAAAAAAATATTTTCTTGGCTCAAGTAAACCTTTTTTTCTGTGCTCTTATAATTTTTGAACGGATTAATTAAGTGGAATGCAACTTGCTGCATCTCAATAGTTGAACACCACGCAAAATGGAACTAGTACTAGACCAGATTTATGTGAGTGGTATCACTGAATATTTCTGGTATTAAACATATTTTAATATTATTTAATAACTTAGCAATCAATTTTGAAAAGTTTTTTAAAATTAAAGTTTAACTTTAAATTGAAATAATTATAATTTTCCTCACTTTAAAAGTATCGTATCAGAAATGACTGATAAATACTACGTATATGATAAAAGTATTATCATAAAAATGGTACTCAGCCTTTGAATCCATAACCAGCAAAAAAAACGTTATATGATCATTTTGCTATAAAAAATTAATACCGATATATTTTTTACATGATTGAAAATTTTTTCTTTTTTAATAAAATTTTATTGTCTAACTATACCTCCCAATTTTCAAAATTGCTAAATAAATAAATAAGTAAAATAATTCTAGTAAAATTGAAAATTATTAAAGACGTAATGTCGTGTTTTACTGGGGTTCCCAGAACTTAAGAATACTTTTTGTATAATCTAAAAGTAAAATTACGAAACGTCAAGAAAATAATTTTGCAGGAAAATTTAATTCCAAATGTAGTGGAAAAAAAAATTGTTATTACGGTAGAAAAGTTAAAAAACAAATACTGTAAATCTCAAAACTTATCGAGCAATCAATATTTCTTACTGTACTCAGAAAAAAATATTTATTGAAGATAATTGAAAATGATGAAATTTCAATTCTTTTGAATAATTCCAATTCTTGTGCTTACACATATAAATATTCAGGTGTGCTAAATTCAAGAAGCTTTGTTTGGGCATTTCCGCTGAAATTTCAAAATTTCGGCCGGAAGTGCTCAAACAAAGCTCATGTTAAAAATTTTATGAAAATCAAATAAATCCCTTCCCCTCAAAATATCTCAGGAAATGCCCAAACACAGCTCCTGTTAAAAGCGAAACTCAAAATTCCAATTTTAAAAAGTTCCTCACGGAAATTGAATTTTGGCACACCCCAATAAATATATATAGAAACTCGCTATTACTCACTCGCTCCGCTGGGTATTTTATAGAATTGTATTTTTAGATTTAACGTTGAAATTAATTGGAGTATTGTTCTGACTTGCACAGATTCCATGTACCTGAAGTTCTGAACGTTTTTTTATGAACGAAAATCAAAAAAAAAATTTTTTTGCTTTTGAGACTGAAAATGATTTATCAGTTTCAAAATAAGTCAAAGAGCCCGGAAAATAGTATATTGGATTCTCAAAATACCAAAACTACCCCTCCAGCCACCCCTAAGGCTTAGACATCTCAAAAAAAATTCAAAAAAAATAGTTCAAAGGGTCGTTTGAAGCTGTAATTTTTTTAAAATACTCTTTTTACACCCCCACAGAATATAAAAAATAATCAAGCCAATAACACCCCCGGAACTACCCTTCGAGTCACCCCAAAGACTTAGAAATTTGAAAAAAAATAAGAAAAAAATAGTTCAAAGGGTCGTTTGAAGCTGCGATTTTTTCTAAAATACTGATTTTACACCTCCACAGACTACAAAAAAAAATCGAGCCAATAACTCCCCCGGAACAACCCCTTCAGCCACCCCAAAGAATTAAAAATTCAAAAAAAATCGTTCAAAGGGTCGTTTGAAGCTGCGTTTCTTTTAAACACTCCTTTTACATCCCCATAGAATATGAAGAATAATCAAGCCGATAACTTCTCCGGAACTACCCTTCGAGCGATGTCTAAGTCTTAGGGGTGGCTGGAGGGGTAGTTTTGGTATTTTGAGAATCCAATATACTATTTCCCGGGCTTTTTGACTTATTTTGAAACTGAAAAATCATTTTTAGTCTCAAAAGCAAAAAAAAATTTTTTTTTTTATTTTCGTTCATAAAAAAACGTTTAGAACTTCAGGTACATCAGATTCCAAATTTCATCAAATTGGCCTGTACCTTTAATTCATGTGATAATTCTAGCTAATATTCATTGAAATTTTCAATGTGCAAACATTATAACATTCCTGTGGCTTTCTTCCAAAAAATGAATAATAATTGACACGAAGAAAAAAATTTGAAAAAAGCATTCAAAGTTTCAGTCAAAGTAATTATAAGTCTCATAAGTAAAGTTTAAATTTGCTTAGCTTAAAGTGCAAAGAACTATGCTGTTAATTACAATTTCCTCCGTCACATCAATTTTTCATTAAAACTGAATTGTACATGTTTTTTACGAATTCTATTAAAATAAGTAGCCATATTTCTTTTTTTTATCTCAACTGTTTGGTAACGGCAGCAATAGTTTTGTGAATGGCACCGAATAGATCGTGATGGTCAGTATTCAGACTGCTACTCGTAGCTGTACGGATTGTACCCGCAACGATCCACTCGTTACTATCTAGTTACTATACAGTAGATGCTGCCGAATAGAAAACTTTTTTTTCAGTGTAATGTTAAATTTTGGAAACCTTACAATGAATTTTTTGCCACTGCCAAAGAGACAATTGTCGTAAGAAAATATAATTATTAAGAAAGAAAACTATTTAAATCCGTTGACCGTGGAGGCCATCCCAGTAATTGCCTGTTTCTCTTGAAATTCTATCAAATTTTATCTGTGTAGGAACTGTATGAAAGGAATATGAAATTTTTGAGAATTTTCACTATCGTACTCCTGCGTAGGGAAGGAATTTCGTAAGATCCTATTCGAGATGATTTATTTATCATAAATTAACGCTTCCAACAAAAGGTCGAGTCTAATAGTAACTATTGTTTGCAAATGAGATTTTCATTGTTAACGCCCCCGCAATCCCTTATGGGGTTAGAATTCGAGAAAATCCATTCTTAGCTGAACTTGACATCATACAAAAAGATTCCTACCAAGTTTAGAATCTGCAGAAGTTACAGTTTGGAAATAGAAATTTAACATTTTAACCCTTTAATGTTAGGCCTTGAATTTCTACTCTTAGTTTGAGTCATATGTCTTTTTCTTTAAGTGAGAGAGCTATAGTCTTTTTCCTAGAGAGGGGGCTCGAAAAATAGTAGAAAAGGACGCATGGACTCACTACTACAACTAAATTGTCTTTCTCACAACCGCTAACGGACTATGATTGGCTCTCTCCCCTAATACCTCACACCGAGATTTTTCGCAACTCTAGAACATTAAAGGGTTAATACCTACCCCCGTAATCCCTATTAGTCATAGAATTTTTTGAAATCCATTTTTAGATGATCTCTACATGAGAAATAATAGATTCCTGCGAAATTTAGAGTTTTTAGAAGCTATATTTTGAAAATTAAGATTTTTTATTGTTAACACTTACTCCCGCGATCCTTATTGGGAGTGGTTCATTGTAAAATCCGCTCTTGGATCATTTATATATCACACATAGAATACTCATACTAATTTTGGAGTCTATAAGAACGATAGCTTAGAAATTAAAAATTTTCATTGTTAACACTCACCCCTGCAAGCCCCTGTGACGTGAGCTATTGTAAAATTCGTTCATACATTATTTCTTTATCTTTTACGGAAGATTTCTACCAAATTTGAAGTTTATAGGAGCTATAGTTTAAAAACGGGAATTTTTCATTGTTAACGTTCCCGCAAACCCTTTTGGGGGATGAATTTTTAAAATCTGTTCTTAGTAGACCTCTACATGGCAAAAGTAATATTTCTACTTAATTTCAAGTTTCTAAGTCCCATGGTTCCCGAGATATCGTGATGAGTGCCTATATCGATAGAAAGTCTCTTATATATATATATATAGAAAATTATTTTCATTTTCATTGTTATTTATATTAGTTATGACAGAAGAAAGAAAAAAATTTTACAGATTTTCAACGCCCCCACAATCTAGGGCTGAAATTTTGCGAAATCTGATTGCGTAGGAGACCTTAATTTAATAAACATGAAATTTTTATCAAATTTTAAGTCTGTGGGAGTTTTAGATTAAAGTTTTCATTTTTTTTTCATTAGCACCCCCGTAACCGATTTTGGGATTTAAACATTTAATACATTCTTGTTTGTTCTAAGCAAAGCCCAAAAATTTTCTCTCTAAATTTCATGTCTAGAAGAGTTAAAATTCAAAATTTAGTTTTTGATGATTTTTTCTAACCATTAACGCCCCCGCTATACACTTCGGAGATTCAACACGGAAAAAAAAGTTAGCCTATCCATCAAGTCAATGGATCCTCTACATGGATGCAAGATTTCAATTCAATCGGATGTATAGCTTAATAGTTTTAACAGAACAACCGTAAAAAACTCGATAGATTTATATATTAGTATAGATATAGAATTATAGATACCGTTTGCATGGAGCGACCGCTTTTTAATTTTTTTCAATGTCAGTATTTTTAAAATGTTAATTTAACTAGGACTTCTGCAATTGAAATTTAATACTTAAATTCGATAGCTGTAAAGAATTCTCTCCAAACCGCAAAAAGTTTTAAAAAATAAGTTATTACATATTAGCTCGGAGGAAGTAATTGATATAGATAAAAGTATGGTTTTTAATTAGGTTGGTTTTCTTAAGACAATACAGTTTCTTAAAAAGGAGCAACAATTAAATATTATCTCATTATAACTTAAGAACATAAGTCCCTATAATCATTATAATTAAAAAACTCTTTAATATTCAACGCTTAAGGATTCTAAAAAAATGATTAAACTTAATAAAATAACTCTTTTGCTGGTTACATTTTTATCTTGTTTAATGACATAACAATTCTAATATTAAAGGGAATAGCCACTGTGAGGATCGAAAAAATAGGTGATTTTCGGGAATTTTTTGATTGGGATAATAAAGGAATTTGGGGATTGGGTTTTATTTTGTTTTCTAAAAAATACATTGAAGATCATTCTCCTAAATTTTGATTAAAAAATATCGTGTAGTAACAAAGTTATAAGCATTTTTGTAGAGCACTAAAAAAATTTCCCCCACCACGGTGGGATCTTTAACTCGTAAACAGATTATATAAAACAAAAAACAACCAAACTGCATTGTAATCTGCATGCATGTGGTTATCATTCCACGTAGGAGATTTTGAAAATTTGAATTAAAAAAAAAATGGCAACATATTAACAATTTTTTCGTTTTTTTATTCAAACAGCCCTAAAAAAATCTTCAAAATCCTCTACGTGCAACTATAGCTAATGAATAGACGAATACGGAAAAAAAAAAAGTAGCAAATCGGTTCATATTTATACAAATAACAGTTCCCACCAGTTCAAAAAAACTAGTTTCGAGAAAAACGCGTTTTCGCTGTTACAAAAAAAAGACTTTAACTCAAAAACTATTCAAAATCTTTACATAAAACTCTAGATACATATTTTTTAATGTATAAACTTTGATTCAATAAAAAAAATTTTTTTTTTTTTTTAATTTCACAGTGGCTATACCCCTTAATAGAAAAAAATAAAAATGTTGATTTTTAGTTAACGAATCATATATTTAAAATTTTTTTTAAATATTATCTATGAATTCTTTTTAAGCAATCTTTGATATCAATAAAAGACAAATTTTTCAGCTGTATCTTATGCTTGTTCAAATACCGTGATGTTCAACTACTACTGTTTTTATATCATATGTTACAAATATATAAATAAGGATAAATTTGATTATTTAAGATTTCTTCACTGACAGATTCAAAATTGTCTATATCTTCTTAAATGACACTGACTTTATCAAATAAATTAATTTTTATTTGCTAAAAGGAAGGGTACAATAAATTTCACTTTAAAACCTGTCCAACTAAGTACTTAGTATTTTACCTTAAAACTCTTTATTGCATTTCAGAAATTATTCAGTGAATTTTTAAGATTAAAACATAAGAATTCAAAATCGTCATTGGACATTTTCTTGTAAAGTACAAACTGTTTTCATGTACCGTATGATTATAATAATGCTTATCTAAAATAGTTGGACTTATGAGCTCTGTAAGTCATCAGCTGCCTTTAAAATATACAATAAACATCAATAATTATTTTGAAGAGAGTTTCATACGTTACAGAATAATTGTTATAATTTTTTTTGTCGCATAGATATTTTAAACTTAAATTACAATTTTTTCAATTATGATAAATAAAACCAAATGGTGTTCTAAATTAAAACCTATTATATATTCATACATCAATTATTAGCGTTGGTACATGACCGTGATTAATAATATGGACCATTCATCACGGTGAATTAACGTAATTACTTTTTCTATACTAGTTACAATAAAAAAATTTTATTGATACACTTTGTTTTATAAATGAATTTATTTTGATACGTCTTTGTGCCAGAAAATTTAAACTAAAAAGTTTATTTAATTAAACTATTGAGAAAAGAAAATTTAATATCCATGTTTTGAAACGTATGCGTTCATCGAATGTTGTGTATGGTAAATAAAGTAATAAATTATTACTTATTTACGAATATATGTTATATCAACAGAATCAATATTACATTCTTAAAAATTGCTACAGAATAAATCATATTTAACAGTAAAATAACTTACGAATAGCCATTGTAAAGGTAAAATTCGATCAAGAATAATGAGCTAAACTACACAAAGTTGAGACTATAACCTCAAGTACAGTTGTTCGACAGTATTTGTGTATACGTACATACTTACATCATAGATATATGTGTGTTTAGTCGTCCCGGTGAAAGATGACTTTTTTCCCCACCATCAGACTATCCCCCACTTCTATATATTTTGTTACGCATGCGTATTAAAATGACGAGATATCCCTCCGCGTGTTAGTTGTTATGATCTGGAAATTAAAATTAGCGCTACCGCATGCACACCGCACGAAACAATTTTAAAATTAAATAATTGATAAATATCTTAATAATACAACAAATAAATTAAATATTCATAGTAAGTAATAAAATATAATTTATTAATAAAATAATAAAAGAATACAACTTTTTATAGAAGAAAAATGTAATAATAACAAGAATAAAATTTAAATAAAAAAAAAAAGTTGAATTTGTGTTTCTAGTTAATGGTTAAAAATTTTCAAATGTGTATCGAATATTATGAATAAGGATTAGAAACATTTTGGACAAGTAATTTAGCCAACGAACCGGGATTAGTGCAATAAAACAGCCTTGCTAAACCTTGTTCTGGTACGTAGATATTATTCAGATTCACTCCATGTGAATTTTGAACATTAAAAATGATGATTTACAATCATCAACAATTTTAAAAGAAACAGTTTTACTATGTCCTATGAATAAGAAGCCTATATTTTCCGACTCAGCTTTATATTTATTTAAAATATCTTCCAAAGTATCTGACAGATCACGTATATATGCTGTCGGTTGCCTGCTGTGCCGTGAGTGTAAGAGGTGGCTGTTGCTGTTACTGCTGTTGTTGATAATTTATGAAAGTGTAGGCGTTTTTTAATTTCTTTTTACGTTAATCCTAAAATAATTAAGCACTGATATATAAATTATAAAACCGCAAAATTTGCACCTGTTACGGGATTAAAGTAATCAAAAAGTAAAACATATCAATTTTTTTTAATCATTAAATACCCTTTAATCACATCAATTTGAAGACTATCTTGTTTATCGGTATAAAAATCAAACTTGTTCTGATAAATTTTTATTTCCATGTAGTTGATTCCGTTTAACGAGTCACAAATTTTCATTAATTAAAAAATTATCATTTCATTTTACCAACTTCTCAATTTATCAATGATTTGAGTGATGCTTAAGTTACATACTTTTCATGATCATACGTAAATAACTCTTTTGTTAATAAAAAATAATGAATTTTTATAAGGGTGAATTCAGCAGGCAGCTAATTTTGGAGAATTTTTAGATTAATTTTAACTTAATGGTTGTCAAAAAAATCTAAAAAATTGCATAGAAAAAACTTGTGAAAATTTCCATGTGCATTTTTTATACTATCTCTTCTGTAACAAATAAATCTATTTATATATACATATATAGAAGCTGTTCTATAGATAGGTTGACTCATCACGATATCTCCGGAACTATAAGACCTAGAGACTTTAAATTTGGTAGGAATCTTCTGTAAATGATGTAAAAATAATTTATGAACGAATTTTACGACATCTCACCCCAATAAGGGGTTGCGGGGGTGGCTATTAACAAAGCGGATTTTATGACAACCTACTTCCAATAATTCATTCGCACTTTTATAAATATTAATCTATAAATATATAGGAGTTGTTCTATAGATAGATTGACTCATCATGATATCTCTGGAACTATAAGACCTAGAAACTTGAAATTTGGTAGGAATATTGCATTTGCCATGTAAAGGTCAGCTAAGAATGGATTTTCAGAAATTCCTTCCCCAAAGGGGTTGGCGATGGCTTTAACAATAAAAAATTCCCGTTCTTTAACTATAGCTCATATCGACTCCAAATTTGGTAGGAATCTTCTGTAAGAAATATAGAAAGAATCTATGAACGAATTTTACGATATCTCACTCACACAGGGGATTACGTGGGTAGCTATTAACAATGAAAATTTTTGAAATTCAAGCTATAGATTCTATCGACTTCAAATTTGGTAGAAATCTTCTGTGATGTAAAAATAATTTGTAAACGAATTTTGCGATATCTCATACCTACACGGAGTAGCGAGGGTGGGTATTAACAATTAAAATTTTTAATTTCCAAGCTATAGTTCTTATAAACTTCAAATTTAATAGGAGTAGTCTACATGTGATACAAAAATGATCTAAGAACGGATTTTACACC
>JZSA01002482.1:0-14003 GCA_000956155.1 Cotesia vestalis | reverse complement strand
AATAACATCTAAATAAAAGATTTTTATATTTAAAAATATTCCTTTCCCGCGCTGAAACCGAATATTTTAATACTCCCGGGCGAAAGAACTACAGTAAGTAAAACTTTCAATAAATAAAAATCATATCCACTAGATGGAAGCATAACACCCATGAGAACGCTTTAGGGCGTTCAACTAGCAGGAAACAATTGAAGGCGGGAAAGTAGATTTAAATTTAAATAGTTCAAAATAAATAGTAAGTTTCGTTCGTTTCATGAATTAAAACACTTGAAACCCGAGAAACGAAGAAGATTTCTTTGGAAATTTTTATACGATTTTCCCCGGATATTTCCTACTTTTATAGATTATATAAATTATTTCCTGTTTTTTTCGACTTTCCCACACGCGTCGATTTCCTGTTATTATTGTTATTATACTATCAAGTTTCTTAATTTTATTTATAAAAAACATTGCGATCAGCCCCAGAGATACAGGATACACAACACACAGGAAATCGGATTACTAATACAGTCATACATATACCATTTACCCCTATACCTAGTTTTCAGGAAAATTTTATTTTTTAAATAATTCTTGACCGAAAATTATAAAATTTCCATAATAGTTTTGAATCAATTTTTTTTTAAACAAAATTAAAATACTTGGTTATTGTAAATTCTAACAATATGCTATTAAAATATTATTAACTTTTATTTATTTAATTTTTTTTTTATAGATTGTAAGTTTAAATAAAACAATATACATTATTTGTAATTTGTAATTTTGCAAGAAGTTCTAATTTATATACGTCATTAATTTTTATTTAAAATGTAAATGTAAATTTAAAAAATTGTAAAATCGAGACTTAATTTACTAGTGGTGACACCTATGGCAGAAACAGATAACACTGCTTTCACTCTGACTGGGGTACTGTTAACTTTTTGTCAAAAAGTTTTCGTTATCAAGGGGCCCTACAAAAGTTCATAATATAGTTGTTTTGCTACTTCCTAGTTCCTCCATTCTTGAGGTTCACTGCATTGAAACATTGAAACATCAGTCAAGTGTAGTCACTATCGGCTACTGAAATTAACCAACAAATTGTAATATTCATTAATTTTGCAATTGGATCGATCTCAAAAAGAGTTTAATTTCACAAAATTATCTAATTGAGTCCAAAATGATTCTCAATCGATTATTTCGTCCAGTTAGCCGCTTGATACAAAAGAGTAAGCAATTTTTCATTATGACTATTTGATAAAGTTACGTAACACTTTATTATTGATTGGGGCTAAAATTTTTATTATTTTAAAATAGGTGTTCGTACTTATCACAAGGATGTTATACCAGTCCGACTTGGCAATATGGATGAATTACCAGTACCTTCAGGATCATGGCAGGAACTTTATGATAAAAAACAAAAAAGATATAATTTAACGCTTGTTGCTGGAGTTGTTATGTTGATCAGTACTTTCACAATTGTAAGTACTAACTAACGCCATTATAATCATAGCATCTTGTTATTCAATTATTTTAAATATTTTATCTTCTACTAGGCTAAAACGAGTGGAGCAATTTATTTGAATTGGAGCCCTCCTGAAGGAGTGGATTACCCAAAAAACGATTACAGCGGAAAGTAATTATGTTTATCATAAGCTTTTCTAGTGTTCTACTGTATAAAAAAAAACCTATTCAAATATCATGTATATCACAGTGTTGATAACACTACTGTTATTAACGGTAAATAAATTGGGTTAAATAAAATCAAATTTTCTAATTCAATCCGATGATGATCGTACACACGTGTTGGAGATATTAATCAAGATTATTGTCTAAAAAAAAAAAAACAATATTGGTCGACTTGATTATAGTTTCAAACTATTCTGTTTTTTTCAATTCCTAATTAAAAATCATTTTCAGTTTTTCAAATTTGACAGTAGATAAAATTAAGAACTCTAGATATTTTCAAGATTTGAAATTTCTATGATTGCAATTAATACAGAAAAATTATTACAATCTGATTAGCATTGTAGCGGATTAAAAGAAAATTACATTGTCAGTGGATTGACATAATTTTTCGGATCTGTGTATCTACAAAAATACGTTTCTAAAACAAATTTATAGAATTATACAAAAAATGGAAAAAAAAAATTAGTAATTATGTTGAGGTGGAGTCCAATTTATTTAAAGACGTAAATACTAAGAAAATAAAGATATTCACAAGCTTTACTTTTTTTTTTCAACGTTTTATTTTTTTCGAATTCAAAAAATCGAATTCCATTATGATTTTTGGATAATATTAAGTTCTGCAAATTAATCCATCATCTTAACAAAATCAATTCCGCAATAAAGTTTGAATTGTCAAAAAAAATTTTTTTTTTTATTTCTTCAAAAACGATCTATCTCTATCAGATCAACTGATTTTAATCCATGTAGTGGCATTTGAGGTTTTTTTTTATTAAAGAAAAGATGAGATTCAATTTTAAAATCGATCAATCTTTGAAGTTATTAAAAAAAAAATAACATTTTTAAAAATTTTTTTTTCTTAAGCCTATCATTTTATGTAAACTGTTGAGATATCTTCTATGCCGCTTTTACAGTAAAATATGCTTGATCGCTAGTTTCATTCGATTTTCAAACCATCTTACATTTCTTATAATATTTTCTAATATATACTGCCTTTACAAATACAAATAAATCGGATGTACTATTCATCTGATTTCGGTTGTAATGCCTGATGACTATTAGCTTGTGTGCGATTGTATTTTATGATATTTATTAACAATAAATAGAAATTTAGTACTAACAGGGTAAGTTTGATCAGAGTTGAATATAATAATTTTTAATTTATTTAAAATTGCCTAATCGCTGAAAGTCTAGTTAAATGAATTATAAATAACAATTGATTAGTGATTAGATTGTATGTTTTTATTGAACAAATTAGTAAAACAATACAGTTTCCATAATGAAAAAATATGAAACGACATATTTATACTTTTTTTTTTAATAAAAATCCTGAACTTCACAACATTAGTGAGAATTAACATGTTTTTGCAGTTCGACTAAAGTTAAAAAAGGTTGATCACATAGCATACAAACACACGAAGCATTGTTATGAACATTCAGATGATCTAGCAATTCTTGTTCATGGTTAAAATTAAGGTCGCAAATGGTACACATTCTACTTTCATTTTGCATTTGAAAATCATCTTGTAAGCTTTCAATGATTTTATCTTTTGTATCATGTGTTTGTATATGTAATGCTAATTCAACATTGGTATTATATTTATTGTTAGACTGAAGATATGAACGTTTGACGTCAGATTGAATTTCTGGAGACTTTTGTATACTATTAGCTTGGATAATATTTACGAGATTTGAATTATCATCGGCATCATCGAATAAATGTTGTTCGACATGAGCTTCAAGCTTATCTTCAGTATTTAATGTATGTCCACAAATGGCACACTGAAATATTTTCATACTTGTACTCATGTTGTTATGTTCTTTGTTGGCATCATCACAATGCTTCTGTAAATGTTTTTTTAATATTTCACTTGTGAATTTTTTATTGCAAATGAAACATAAGTCACAATTTTCAAGATCAACAGTAAAAACTTGGGAAACTTTTTTATCTTTTTCATGAATTTTTTTGTGATTTAGTAATAAGCTATCAGTACAAAACATTATGTCGCATTTATCACACTTATGATGATATTTAGATAGTAATGAATTACAAATGTGTGTTTCAACTAAATCAGGGTCTACACTTTCATCACATACTTTACAACGCATTATTTTTTTTACAATTTTTTCTGATAGCACTTGTTCTTCTTTATGAATACTACAATGCCTTTGAACTTCTAATTGACTATCAAATGACACACTGCGCGCTCTACAAACATGTCTCTTGTCATTTAAACCATCGTTATTTACGTCAATTGATTCATCTTTTTCTTTAAGTTTCTTCAATATTTTAATATCATTTTTATTGCAATAATTATTTCTTTCATCAACATTAAGTACTCGATTTTTATAACAATTTAAACTTGTCAAATGTTTAGGTAATTTGTGAGAATTTCTATTGTTTTCAATATTAATTAAATTCAAATCTAAACGATCTAAGAAAACCCTTGGCTGAAAAACTTTTGATTTCATAGCAGCTTTAATAAAAGCAGTAGAAAATGTTTTCTTTCGGTGAAATTTATTAAGGGTTTTACATTGTATGACCTGGTAATTATTCAAATTCTTCTTAACGGCTTTTTCAACGATAACTTTCAATTGCTGTTCTAACGTTTGAAATGGTTTACGAGATTTAATATTCTCACTATCCATATCTTTGATACAATCTTTTTCACTGATTAATTTTTTTTTTAAATCTTTATCAATAAATGACGCCAATTTAAATTGAAGATTTTGTAATTTTTCTAATTCAGTTCCTTCAATTTCTATATTTAAACACCGCTCAACCAATTTTCCGTCTTCCATCAAACATTTATTAGATGATTCAATACGGCACAGTTGAAGCGCATTCATAATATCTATATTTTGTTGTTCATGAGATACAATATTGCCTTCATAATTTGACGGTAATTTTAGAACATTTGATAATTGATTAACATTTGATAATTCAGATAAAAATAAATTTGATGTTATGATAAACATGGCATCACCCATTACTAATTCTGATTGCATAGATTGCGGTTCAAATTGATGATTTTCATTTTTTGAAAAATTAAACGAATTTCGATGTTTTTTCAACGAAGATAATTTCAACGTAGCATCCGAGTTAATGGAATCTGTATCAGAATCATTTTCACCAGTTGCTGCTAATAATGCACGCTTTCGAGCAACCCAACGTTGCGTAGATGCCATTCGTTGCTCATTAGTACGTCTAATACCAGAATGCCGAGTTTTTATAAGAGGTAGTGTAGTTTGTTTACCTTCAGATGTATGTTCCTTTTCATTTTTTGATGTTTTCAATGAAAATAGTGATTGAAGTTCGTTTAAATTAGTTTTATTACTTGCTATTTCAGAAATTAATGTTTTCAACGGTTGATGATTGATTTGTAACGATTCGTGAGTTAATTGCATGAGATCATTACCATTTGTTAAATCGTTTATATTGTTTACCGAATTTTTCTAAAAAATATTTTTAGTATTTAATATTTTCAATTTGGAATCAGAAAAAAAATAATACGTACCTCAAGAATGGATAATTTATGACTATCGGACAAATTTAACAAAAATTTACTCGAATTTATTAACTGTTGCTTAAATTCATCCCACATGTCTAATTTATATAAGCAAATGTGACAAATGTTTTTTGGTAAATTATTGCCATCATCAATCTGAAATGTAAATAATGAAATTAATAAGAAGAAAACAATGAAAAGGGATTATCCCTTAAATGTAATACTTACGACAATGGATATCGATGCCGCAAATTCTTTAATTTTAATAAATATTTCAGGTCTAAAAATATCAATCATACTGTTACTATTACTTAAACAAATACGACACTTATCAATCATACAATTTTTTATACGGTTTTCTGACATCTTCAGGCTGGTATTCTTTATTTTGAATGTATTATACTTATTTGATTAGAGTATAAATTATTAATAATTTCGATGATACTAACTTAATGCTAGAGAAACCTGAACGGTTATTAAATCAATAAAAAATATATTGAAATCAACAGACATCTTAACATTTCTTAAATTTTTGTAAGAATTAAATTATTATGAAGAAAATTTATTTTCAAAAAATTCCACATATAAAAATTAAATAGTTATATACCAAAATGAGACAAACAAATATTTTTTCAATCATAAAGTACTCTCTGATGATTCGCATCATGAGTCGGGCAAAATAAATCAAAAGTGCAAGTTTTCAAAAATATTTTTTTTACCACAATTGACTTGTCATAAAAATTAAAAAAAATTGTCAGATGTCTGCTGATATCAGTATCATTCAATAAAATATGCTCTTTGATTGACATTTAATGTATCAACGTCATAGAAAGCAAGAAAGACGAAGGGTAGAGGAAACAATACATTGATGAAGAGAAAGGGTAAAAAATTTGCAGGTTAATTAATAAACGAACTAATTAAACGAGTGATAATTGATGATTTATATTGTTACACACACGATTTAGCTTTTCAAGTTACATTTTTATCAATTCGTCAAAATAAGCTGTTTTATTTATCAAACAATTCCTTGTAAAATGTAAACAAATAAATATAATTTAAGTCCGTAACAAGAAATAAATACGTAAGTAATCAACGAATCAAAGTTTGTTTATATGTGGTCGCTCTTAGAAACTATGTATGGCAGAAATTTGAAAATTTCATATAAGTAAACCCCGTCTGCGCACGATATAAAATGAATGCCATGTATAAGTACGTGGTTAATACAAGTATGACTAGTATACGTTGCGCGCGCAAGCGCGCGTGTGAATGGTGGTATGGAATTTTTTATATATATTTTCATGCTTGTGATATATTTGACCAATCACGTTACGAATAGTTTGTGCCACATATTTTTGTATATTTTTCATGCAAATTAAAGAATGGGATTAAAATTAAATGATGAAAATTACATTAGCAAAAATCTGAAAATTTGTAGAATTTTTTTATTGAAAAAAAAATTATTAGAAAAAAATTGACATGTAGAAAATTCGAGAAATTCAAAGTGCAATTTTTAAATATATTATTTACTGATAATTTTTGTTGATTTAAAAAATCAAAAATTGTCAGATGTCTGCTAATTTAACTATCATAATTAAATAATTTTAGTTTAAGAATTAAGGTCCCGTAGTACTAATTAAATTTTTAGAATTAAATTTTATTTTTCTAATAAATTTCATAAAAACGAAGATAGGCTGACTATCGAAAATTTTACATTATTATTTATTTTTTGGGATCAAAAGTCTACTAAAATATACATGTGGGTTTCAAATCTCAAGAAATGAGTGATGGTTCCGGAACCACTTAATCAATTTGTATTTTTGTAGAATTAAGCTATCATATTCTTTTTTGGTATTAGCGTAAATAAAAAAAATGAATATACCATATAATATATTTTTTTACTACACTAGTTTACAATGGAAGAACAAATGAAAGAAGGAATATTTCAAATTAGCGCTTCATTGACAGGTAATGTCACCTGGATGCGACTAAAACTATCACAATTTTTTTTCAGAACAACATTAACTGCGCTTTTGTGATATACATCTATACATACACAGTTGAAACCACTGAATAAAATCAAGCTCTCTAATAATTATTTAAAAACAATCCATTATTTATTTTCTTTTTTCTTCAACTTAATTTAATAGTTTTCAAGTTTTCAATATTAAAAGTTATATTAACAAATAACAATAAATTTAAATAAATCCCACGTGACTCGCGTGACTACAACTCACGAAGGAAGCAGTATGTATGTACGATCAATCTAGTGATTTTGCTGGTCATGAGAAGTTTGTTATGTTCCAGAAGGTCACTAGTGTTATGCCTGTTATGCTTCCATCTAGTGGATATTATTTTTTATTTATTGAAAGTTTTACTTACTGTAGTTCTTTCGCCCGGGAGTATTAAAATACTCGGTTTCAGCGCGGGAAAGGAATATTTTTAAATATAAAAATCTTTTATTTAGATGTTATTTAATTTTAATCAAAATTATTTAGTTGGTTTTAATTTATTATTCAGGTTGACAAAATATTAGATGGCTTCAAAATATAAAATTTAGGTTTACAATGACGTGAACTTAATGATCTAGGTTCTCGACGAGAAGTGTCGTTACATAGTTTTTCCGATGAGCCCCAAACTCCGTTCTTCTCCCACCATAACTCCCATACATACATCCACTCTAAGGAATACATAAGTACACATATTTTCTACTACATATAAATGATCCTTATACACTAACATATATTTTCTATATATCTATATGTATTTATTTCAGCTATAGAACTTCATAAATATATACTTTTGGCAATACAGACATTATGTTTATTTAACTATTTTAATAATTTAATAGACCCTTTATAAAATATATACACGTTTGGATTAATGTTTGAGTTTGACTAATTAATAACAAATTAAGTATTATTTCTATTAATCTACAATCGAATTTCTTAATAAAATTATAAATCAGCTTAATTACTTATATGTCTCAAAGAAAAAGCATTATCGTTCAATAATATTATTTTTATAGATCCTTAATCATTATATTATAACTAATTATCAGTTAATTATAAATTAAATACAGAAAAATACTTATTAATTACTTTAACTTAATTTTGTTTAACTGCAATATCGTATAAAATCACACTTAATAATAAATGTTATTTAACAATCTTATTTTGTTTAGTTACATATAACTTATACTATTCTTTGTTACTTTAGAACAAGGGTCTATTGAATTTCACACGTGTCTTTTACGACTTTTCCTCATAGAGTTTCAAGTTTCATGTGGCGAGGAATAGTCCTGGAATTACTAGAGTTCTTTTTTATGGGTTCAAAGAATTCGGTTACAATGTCCTTTTGTACCGAAATATAAATTTTTATTTTATATCTTTTTATAAATAAAAACAGAGTTAACTAAAAGATGTTTATAAGAGTAAAAGCATTAAATAAATGATTTGAATATTTACTTCGAATATAAAATTTAATTAGTTTTAATCGTATAATATTTAGTATTTGAATATTTCGTTTGAATTCGCGCTCTCATAATAGATGGCGCTCTGATAACAGGTAGCGTCACCTGTTGGATGCACTAGGTGCATCACATGCCTCCATCTAGTGATGTTGATATTTAGCTGAGAATATTACCGACGAGAGTTCATGCGCCCAAGAGTATTGAAATACTCGGTTCCAGTGCGGGAAAAAGGAATTTAAATTTAAATTAATTTATATAAAACACCAATTTTAGTTTGCGGATTAACTTAATTTGCTTTGACATTTATTTATTAATTACCATCGAATAAAAAAAAAAAGAAATATATAAATAAAAGGAACAGAAAATATAACACGATCGAGATAACATCGATTTGAGTTCTCGAGGAGAAGTGAAGTTATAATTTTTGAGTCCGAGCCTCTAGCTTCACGTCTCCCCTCCATACTTCACAAATACACTCTTACACTCTGTTCTAACTTACTACCCTTATGTCTAGTACATAAAATATCTTACTCCTACAATATATATAATATAGTTTTACATACTATCACCTAAGTTTTAGCTATCAAACTATTTATTACATTTATATTTACTATTTTGATTAAATAATTTGTTGGTTGATTAGCTTATAACAGTAATAATAATAATCTTTCTATAATATTAGAATATATATAATAATATTATTCTAGTTTGCATCTGCGGCCGACTTAAATTACAATGTACCTGCATTCGCCTCTGCTTTATTTAAGCATTCGCGACCTTTATTTAGGGGAACCGCAGAAAACCCGGTCGAGGTACAGATAATAATAATAGTATGACACAGTCATTTTGACGTCACTTCTAAAATTATAACTAAACAAATTAAATTAATTCCTTAAAGGTTACATAAGATGCTACTTACTTATTATTAAACAATTATCAATAAATAATTATTATTTATTATTACTAAGAATAGGGTAACTTAGTTATTTGATTAAAATAATTTGATAAAGTTATATTTAGTTTGAGCGTGTTATTCCATTTATAATTTAATTACAAATTAACAAACATCTAGTCAAATATCTTTAAGCTGAATTATTATTATTTAGCTTAGCCAAGTATATTTCTTTAAAATCTAATATTAACAATATGATACTTTTCTCTAACTTGTCTATTTAGTGTTACATGTTTACTAAAATATTTAATCACTTAGGGAGAAAGGGATTTTTGAGATTTCCACACAAGTCTTTTATGACTTTTCTCAAGAGTCCCAAATGTCATGTGGCCAACACATGGCTCCGGGATTTCTCGAAACTCTTTTATGGTTTCCAGGACTAAACGACAATACTCCTTTGTATTTACTCTAAATTTTACTTTCCCCTTTTTTTTTTTGTGAGCGACAAATTATAACGAATTTTCTGCCTCACAGACGAGGACCAAGTAAACAGCTTAAAATTTATTAATGTTTTTTAAGTAGAGATTTTATATTTAATTTTCGAATTGAGATTGAATTTGAATATATATCATTTGAGCATTTAAATTCGCGCCAAACTAACAGGTGGTGTTACCTGCAGAGATTGAATTTACTGCCTCCTTGTGGACAAAGAGTGTGGTAATTGTCACGCGGGATTATTTAAATAAATGTTGACACTTGAAATTTGATTAATAGAATAAAACTAGTTAATTTAAATTAGGAGAATTAGGAGAATTAAATGTTTAATAAATATTGAACATCGAATTAGATTTATAATTTAGAGGTTAATTTATTTAGAAAAACTGGAGTATAACTTGTGCTATATATATCTATCATATTAATATTAATATGAATCTATCATTATTTGTTTATTAATCCATATAAAAACTCGTCTAGTTAAACTAATACATTAGTATTATCTAATAATTATAAGATATTCTAAAAGTATTGTTTATTTATCTAACAAATGGTCCAAATGTTGGTTGTTGTATGGCTTTATGCTTTCTATTTCGTATCTATTATATATCATAATTTATGACCTCTTGATAATATTTAGCTAAAATGATTTTAACTAGGAAAACCATTGAGAAATGTTCAAAACGTGTTTTCCTTTTTATGAGTTTTCACAAAGGTCTAGTTGTTAAGTAACACGTGTGCATTCTATTCAAGTACCTTTTATTTTTCTAAGAAGTTTTAGTAAATGGTTTTGTTTATTGTTTGTTTTGAGAGAGCGTTAAACTAAATTTATGAGTTGCAATGGTTTTTGAGATTCCAAGATAAAAGACTTATTTTATACTTACATTTAAATAGAGTTAAGTAATTTGAATTTAAATTAATTACCGCGTAATGCATCGACAACGACAACTATGATATTTTAGGATATAACAAGTTTTCAGACAGGGATTTTATTATTTTTACATTTGTTGTCATGCAGACTTGTCTTAATTAGTTATTTATTTCACACAATTATCCATAATGGTAACATAAATTGAGCTCCAAAAATGAGTTTTATTTTTAGATTAATTAAATTTATGTGCTAACTATTTCTTTGGAATTTTTTTTATTCATAGTTGTAAACTTAAAAACAACATTTCAAAAAAAAAAAAAAATAAAATAAAATATATCCAAACCTATTGTGATATGCTCAATAATAATTTGATGAATGATTCAAAGTTTTTGTAGGTATATTTTATGCTGATAAGTCCTAATAAACATATATTGTGAAAACTATTTTCACATAAAAATTCAATTAAAACTGAATTAAGTTCATCTCTGGAAATAAAAATATTTATAAACTAAAAAAATACGAGCTGCTATAAAAAGTGGTTACGAACAGAATTACGAATCGTTAAATTAAAGTTGAATACTTGGTGATTTTGAGCAGAAAATGGAAGTTCATCTAATTATTTATTCAAACAAATTTACTTTTGATAATTTATTAATATCTCCTAATCATGTCATCGATTACAAAAAAAGTCCAAGGAATGATGAATCATCAGCGATACAATCATCTACAACAATCACTTTAGTGCCAATGAATAAAAAGGGTTTTAGTGGATATACAGCATCAGGTTATGTGACATTGATGAAAAATTCGTTATTATACCGTTTATCAGCTCTTAAACTTTATGCTGATTTAATACCCCATGAGAAATTTATGAACTTCACGGGTATTTTTCTTATGAAATTAAAAATGCCTCGGAAACAATTTTTAGACTACATTTGGTAATTACACACACATATGATTATATATATTTGGTCAAGATTTCTGAATTATTATTATTTTTATTAATCTTTTAGATGAGTATCTTCATCTTATGCCTATTAAAATCACATGTAGGAATGTTTTCTTTATAGGAATGATATTATAACGTCTATGGTATTAGAGAGAAGAGAAATAAGTTATGCCATGTCCTGGTTGTCAACATTAGGCGGCGCGTTTTCAGCTATGGGAGATCAATTTTGCCATTGTGTAAGAAAATACATAACAAATAGTTTTTTGTCATTTGGCTTATAGCTTAAGCTCTCGAGTCCACTTAACTTCCCTTGTGAAAATTTTTCGGACTTTTCTCTAAAAAACCCTTAAGAACTCTGAGAAAGTCTTTAGAAGTCTTTGGAAGTCTTTTTCCGAAAAAAGTCCGAAAAATTTCCACAAGGGTTACCGTGATGAACAATTTTAGATCACTGAAGTTTAACTCCATGATACTGATATTCTTCTAAACGTTTAGATAATTTTTGAAAATATTAAAGGATCAGTTTTTTTTAACATTGGAAAGTTAGCTTTCAACAAAAAGCGTGGTTTGAAGCCTGGCCCTTAAATTTTATTTAAAATTTTTTGAAGACTCCATAGCAAATTACCTTATTCTTTATGAAGTATGATTTTAACAAATGAAATTTGACAGTAAAACCCGTTCCATTTTTCTACAATTGTAGTATTTTATTTTTCTAAAAACTTGCACAAAAAATTTCAATGCATTCGAATTTGACGTGAAAAATATTGTACGTGACACAGGACAAAATACTATTGTAGACTTGGAGTAATATCGGCTCTAACTTACAAATTCGATATAAAAGACTACCGCTGTCTCTACCCGAGAAAAAATTTTGATGTACAGTCATATACAGTTATATATGATTATAAGTGGCCATTTTTTATACAATTGTGGTCATTAATTTAAGTATGCTTTTAATATTACTGGAAAATAGCCGTTTGTAAAATATATTGTTTATTAACTCTAAATTTGGAAATCATTTGATAATGTCATTTGTAAAATTAGTCGCAAATAAAAAATAATATTAATGAAATTAGCGAAATTTAAATTTCACCAAATATTAATTCAGTCATTTAAAAAATAGCGAAAAACAAAAATCTGTAGCTACGTGAATTTAGCCAATTCTTACTGCAGAAACTTGTAAAATTAGCCGATTGTAAACTTTATGAAATGTAAAATTAGCCGTTTCTAAATCTCTCGTAATTCTTTAACGGATCGACGGATCAAAAAATGACTTAACTCATCTATAAGGACTTCCATAAATTTAGCTTTTCTGAAAATTAGAACAGATTCGACTGACTCATTCAAAAGTTATAAAAAGTTTAAAAATGGCTAATTTTACAATTCGTAAAATATACAATCGGCTAATTTTATAAGTTTCTGCAGTAAGAATTTGCTAAATTCACGTAGCCACAGATTTTTGTTTTTCGCTATTTTATAAATGACTGAATTTATATTTGGTGAAATTTCCATTTCACTAATTTCATTAATATCATTTTTTTTTGCGACAAATTTTATAAATGACATTATTAACTAATTTTCAAATTTATAGTTTATAAACGTTCGAGTTTACAAATGGCTATTTTCCAGTAAACTTAAAAACATACTTAAATTAATTAAAATACTATTGTGAATTAATATAAAAACATTTTTCAGGCTAAAATTGCTGGGAAAATTTCGATTCATCAATTCAAGTTAGCGATGCGATTAGGTGACCCATCGGTAATTGCCTGTTGCGAATTATATGTTTGTTTAAGTCTCATACAACAACAAAAATATGATTGGCCAAAAATCATCATTCCTAGAATCTACAAATATTCAAAAACAAGTCAAGATGAGAGCTTAGGAAGAATGTGTCAAGGAATATGGGCAAAACTTAAATATTGTTATAGTTTGAATAAAAAAAAGAAAAAGAAATTGGCTTATGTATCGTAAAGTGTATGAACTGAAATTGTGCTTTTTGGTGTATATAAAATTATTATGTTCTTACTGATTTCAGTGATATGAAGGATGCGAGAAATAAAAACTACATTGTCATTTAAATTTCAACTTAATTACTTTTTAATTGCATTAAGATGTACATTAGGGTAGGTCAAAAAAATCAATTATTTTTTTTTTTT
>JZSA01002481.1:0-16214 GCA_000956155.1 Cotesia vestalis | reverse complement strand
ATATATATCTCATTATATTGTCGCTTTATGAAAACAATCTTAAGTTTTTACAGAAAATGAACGTTGTGTTGCATAGAGCTCCATCTATCCAAATTAACTTTTTTTTATCAAGGTAAAAGAAATCCATGCCATAGGGATTGTAAGTTAACAGAATTATAGGCAATCGGATTTCAGTGTAATCGGAATTATATCCAATAAAATTTCTAGGCAATCGGATTCTAAGTAATCGGAATTCTAGGTAATCGGTAATCTATCTCATAGAAATTCTACGTCATGGATAATTTGGGTAATCGGATTTTGGGTTATGGAAATCTAGGTAATCGGGATCTAAGTCACCGGTAATCTAACTCATTGGTCTACACCTAATAGACGTCTTCCCTTGAAGACTACCCTCATTAAAGAAAAATATTTGATAGAATTAAAAAAATTTTTATCTTCATGAATGCTATCCAATCCTGAAAATATGATTCAAAAGGATTCAACATGATTCAAATTTCTTAATTCTGTTAAATACTATTTAATTCTAAAAATATGATTCAACAAGATTGAAAATGATTTAAACTGTTAAATACTTTCAAATACTTGTAAATCCTAAAAATATGATTAATTAAGATTTAAGATGATTGAAAATTTTGAAAAATACTGAATACTTTTAAATTCTAAAAATTTGATTCATAATGATATAAGGCTATTCAAAATTTTAAATACTATTCAGTAATTTTTCATTATAAAAATAAGATGCAAGAAGATTTAAGATAATTGGAAATTCGGAATACTCTTAAATACTTTTTCACTTTATGAAGTCGTGATTAAAAATACTTATTAGGGATAAAAAAATTTTTCCTTAGGTTTGATTAATTCAGTGCACCCAGATCATGGGTAGTCGTAGTAGTATTCTCTAGGCTCTGGGCATTTTCCCATTCGACCGCTGTACTTGATGGTGGAGTAGTTGTGGGTTTGTAGTTCCTAGGGGTCAACGGTAGGTGTCTCAGTCTGTACGAATTTGAATTTAAATGTTGAGGTCACACTTCGTGAGGAAGTTACAGAGTATGTATGCTATTTTGGACGTAGGAGTGGCCAGGAGAGTGGTGATGTCGGTTGGGACAGGATCACAAATTTTGACCAATATGTTGTTTAATGTTCTTCGTTGGTTTTGGTAGGTTGGGCACTCAAAGAAGACGTGGTTGAGGTCTTGTTCGGGCGATCCACATGGACACTCAGCTGAGTCAATAAATTTTTTTCTGTGAAGGCTCGAGTTGAGGTTGTAGTGATTGAGGCGCATTCGGATAATTGTGGTGACGACTTTTCTAGGCAAGTTGTAGTGTGTGAACCAGGGTTTCTTTGTGCTTTTGTATATTTGCTCGAAGTATAGGACTCCCTTCGTTTTCCCTATTTCTTTGAGCTTTTCCTCCGTTGTCTTAATGGCTTTTTGTTTGCTGTTGTTAGCCAGATCTTTAAAAGGAATAGGAGTGAAGGTTCGTCGTGCATTGGTCGTAGCTTCCTTAGCAAGTCTGTCCGCCGTTTCGTTCCCTGAGATGCCAGAGTGTCCAGGAATCCAGACCAGATGTACTTGGAGTTGTTGTTGTTGTGCCTCGACCATTTTTGCGGCGATTTTGTAGGTAAGATAGGACCGTTTTTTGTTATCCTGGAGCTGTAGGAGAGATTGGAGCGTGTTTTTGGAGTCACTGAAGATCTCTGTTCCTTCCTGCATCTCAAGTGCCAACTCAATCGCCTTGAGGATGGCTAGTGCTTCTGCCGTCGTTGCTGAAGCTTGTTGGTTGATTTTGAAGACTAGCTGAGTGTTAAGAGTGGCATTGTATATTGCTATTCCAACATGGGGCTCATCGGGGCTTTTAGAGGCGTCCGTATAGACCTGCGATAGATTTTTGTATTTTTCGTTGATCATTTTCTCAAATGTTTCAGTTGTCTCTCTTTGTGACATGTTTGTCAACGTTGCTACAGTGGTGAGATCAATGTTTAGAGGATGTTGGAAGATGGAGTATGTGTGTATGTATCGAGGATGTGCTATGCTTTGATAGATGATGTCGTGCTGCGGGATGGTGTCGTGGTACGAACTGATTTCTGGAAATCTTTTGTATATATATTGTTTGGACTTGTTTTGAGTTAGACACTCGTCTAGGGTTCGGATTGTGTTTATGACGGGATTGTTGGTGGTGCTTAGAGATTTCAAAGTGTAGCGGTCCGAGAGGTCCTTGAGCCGGATTTTTAGTGGGATTTCTCCGCCTTCGGCCATCATGGAATTGATCGGAGTTGATATACGGAGTCCCATGCATGTTCTTATGGCTTTGTTCTGTATTTTCTCCAGTTTTCTGAATAGTTTGCTGGCGATAGTGTTCATTATGTGACTCCCATACTCTATTTTAGTTCTGATTAACGCTCTATAAATACTAAGAAGAGTTGCTGGGTCAGCCTCCCATTTGGTTCCTCACAGTGATTTGATGAGTGGAAAGACTTTGTTAATCTTCGCTAGGATGTTGGTGTAGTGGTCCTCGAATGTCAACTTTTGGTCAAGGGTAATCCCCAGGAACTTTGCAGAGGTTGTTGGCTTGACCATCACATCTTTTATCGTGAATGAGATGTCTTCCCTGATTAAAAAAAGGAATTTGATAGAATTAAAAAAATTTATATTATATTTAAATTTATATTAAAAATTCCAAAACTGAAAGGAAACAGCAAAAACACCATAAATTATTGGCGTTAGGTAGGAATATAAGGACAATAAAATTCAAAAAATGAACCCTTAACCGTGTAATAATTTGAATAAATAAAAAAAATAATAAACAAATGGAATTATAAATATAAAAAAATTATTTTTGAGTAGTCCAATAATTACTCTATAAAATTGTCCTGAATCATAAAAGCCGTAACTTCAATAGTTTAAAAGATATAATTATCTAAAAATTCAAGTAATGCATTTTTTTATAAACAAATGTTTATAAAAATTGAACCATAATAGATATCGAGCATGTAAAAAATTTACTATATAAAAAAATAAATTGTCTAAAAGATCGTCTTGAATGTCAAAGACCGTATCATCAATAGTTTAGAAGTTATAACAATTTATAAGTTGATAAAATAGTTGACCGCTTCAACTTTGATGGGGTAAAGTATTTCAAAATTCAATAAAAAATAGAGAAAAATTTTTTTTACAACTTTTATGCACAGGGCTGTATTTGTAATTTTTTAAAGCTACGGAAAAAAAATATAATGAAAATGGAAATTTGTTTATAACAAATTGTTTATAAAATAAACAATGAAAATTCAAATAAAAAAAAATTTTTTTTCATAATTAAATTGAGAATTGTAAATGATGATTAAAAAAAAAATGATTTCTTAATAAATAATTAAAATGGTGGATAAATGAAAAAAACAATTATAAACAATTAAAAAATTAAAAAAAAAAAAAATTTTTTTTTTTAAAATCATTATTTTACTAAGACAATAAAATGACAAAAAAATTTTTTTAAAAATATTCAATTTGTCTATTTGTTTATAAAAAATTTTTAAGCAATTAATGTTAAAAAATTTTTAGCCAAGCTACCAAACGCAATATATGAATACAAAAACAACCAAAATTAAAGATTTGGGAAAAATAATTTTTTTTATAACATTAGCCGGAAATTTCAATTCTTGATAACTTTGAAAAATCATTATAAACAAATGAAAAAACTTTTATAAACTTTTACAACGGAATATTGTTCATTATTTATATAACAAGAACTCCTAAAATAAAAAAAATTTATAGACATTATTTGTAAACTTTTATACAAGATTTTATTAAAACTCAATTCTCCGAAAAATTTGTTAATTAACAATTGAATAACTTAAACAAAAATTAAGCCAAAAATTTTTTTTCTGCGGGAATATATTCCTTCAAGTGTCTAGATGACATTATAATTTATTCAGATTTTTAAATTAATATTGAATGTTCTAAAAAAATTATTTTATGTTGCATACCTTGCTTGACGGAGACGCCTAGGCTCCGAAACGGCCGCGCGGAGCCCAACTTTCAACGTTAAATTAAAATTATAAATAATGGAGCTATAACTCCGGGAGTCACGACTTACTTTAACGAAATTTTCTCCTGTTTTAGGATCTTTATTCGAATTTCAGATATCTTTTATATTTTTGAAGTTATAGCAACAAAATGGAGACTACCTTTTTTCCATTTCGTTTTTTGTTTATAACAAATAAAATTTTAATAACGGATGAATTAAAAAATACCCATTTCTCAGAATTAAATTCTGAATCCAATATACCAATCGCCATATTTTTAAGAGTGGTCTAACGATTTTTTGCAGAAAACTCACTTCTCGACTAGACTAATGATAGAGAATTATAAATACTTTTAAATTCTACAAAATGATTCATAATGATATGCTATATCTCGACGTCTTGAGATCCTAGGAAGCTTTCCTAGCTATTCCTGCGATGGTGTATGTATGTATGTATGTATGTATGTATGTATGTATGTATGTATAAAACGTGAATTTCTATTAGCACTAGATTTTAGCATCTGAGTTAAATTATTTTGAGAAATGTTTGTATTGTTGACTCCTAAAATATATAAAAAATGATTAATAATTAATAAAAATAAATGACAGTCAATGAAAAACACACACCGGTTACATTATTAGTTTTTTTAAAACTTTCTGTAGGAACTAGATCAAATTCCTCATCAGGATCCGGAAATTCATCATCCATTGGAATTTTTAGTTTAAAAAATATATAAATAAATATAAAAATATTAAAAAAAAAATAAAAGTTCAAAACTTTTGACTGTTGATTGAAAGAAAAACAAAGAAAATAATAATAAAATAAATGTTTGTAGTTGTGGTCTTTGTTAAGTTGCGCTATCTATTTTGACAGAAGCGCCATCTATTTTAAAAGAGATTCCAAGATGATGACACTGAAGTTAGCAGACGTCTAAAAATTTTTGATTTTTTTTATTAATTAAATTACAACTAAAAAGATATTTATAAAAAATTGCACTTATAGTTTTTCAAGTTTTTTACATGTGACAATTTTTTTTAATTGTTTAATTGAAATTTTTTCAATAAAAAATTCCTAAAAATTTTTAAATGTCGGCTAACTTTATTTTCATTCCAAGATGGCGTTAAGATAAATGACAGTTGGCCAATCAAAAAATTTTATTAATTTCCTCACGATTATCTCTATCTTTTTTCAATTCCGTTGACTTTCCAACATATGTGAAAATACTTACTATAGGTATATATATATTATGTTTATAGGTAGACAGTGAGGTAGTAGGAAATGGTATGACCGATTTCACAGCAACGCGAAAAGTTAACAAGAGAAACGAACATCGAGGGATGAATTAAACGGACGCGTCGGCGCAAGTTAAGGCAAAGAAAACAATTAATCGTGGGCGCGTCGAAGTTCGTATCTTTAAACAACAACAATACTCATTTTTAATTATTTTATTATTATTGTTAATAATATAAAACTGAGATTAATTTATTTATATATTTATAGGCCCTATTTGTGTATGCAGCAATATATTTAGTGTAAGTACTGAATAGTGTTTGTGAAACGGGCAAAGTGTAAGTGTATTTCCAGTCGAGAGTATAGAGGTTCATTGTAACGACGCGTGTATAAACGGCCGTTGAGAATAAGACAGCGGGCGGTTCCCACCACGTCCTAGCAGAGCAACAAGTGTCAGATTTAGATAAACTATTGTTTTTATAAAATTATTTTCTTGCTCCATTGAGAAGAAATCAGAAATTGGATTGTAAGATTGTTTGATTAATCAGACGAGGATGGGATGCGCTGTAAGCAATACGGGTGAAAAGGCTGCGGCCGAAAGATCCAAAAAAATTGACAAGGACCTACGTCTTGATGGCGAACGAGCTGCGAGTGAGGTCAAACTTCTTCTTCTGGGTACGATATTTTTTTTGTTTTTTTTTTAAACTTTGTAAATTATTTATTTCACTTGGTAAATTATTATATTTATGTATCAAGTGATTTCATCCTAATTAATTGAAGTGATTTAATCTTGACAGATTGATCATTTTTTACAATGCCGAATTAATTTAAAGCATTGACGCTATTTTTGTACGCTGTAGGTAGTAATTATTATTATTATAAGAGACGATGTATGTGTTGTGTATAGGTGTGCGTGTATGATACATATAAATGTAAAGATTGTCTCCCATGAGGTTGAATCATTAACTAAATATGATTCACGAGATAGCGATTGCTAGAAAAATGATGGGTAATATTTGTGTTGCTAAAATTTAATAAAAAATGATGATACTGAAATTGAGAGACATCTGATAATTTTAAGAATTTTTTTTAATTAATTAACAAATTATAGCAAGAAAATTTTAATTAAAAATTTCATTTTTAGAAGCTCTGAAAAATTATAAATGAGATTTTTATAAATAATTTTCTATGCCTAGTTTATTTTTCAAAAAAAATACAAAAATTGTCAAGTGTCTGCTATCTTCAACCTCATAAAAAAATGATGTAATTAAAAATAATTGATAAGGTTGGTGATTAAAATTTGTAATAAGATGAGTAATGACTTATTTTTTCAGGTGCTGGAGAGTCCGGTAAATCGACGATAGTGAAACAGATGAAAATAATCCACGAAACTGGATACAGCAGAGAAGAATGCGAGCAATACAAGCCGGTAGTTTACAGCAACACGATCCAGAGTCTTATGGCGATAATTCGGGCTATGGGCCAGCTGAGAATAAATTTCGCTGACCCAAATAAAGCTGTAAGTGTAATTAAATTGGCTGGATAAAAAAATTTGTTGGATAAATAATGCGTGTCTGTAATTGATGGATTTAATGTTGTGTTGCAGGAAACAGCGCGGCAATTTTTTACCCTAGCTTCCGCGGCAGAGGAGGGTGAGCTCACTGGGGAACTTGTACTGCTAATGAAGAGATTATGGCAAGATGCAGGAGTGCAGCTTTGTTTCACACGTAGCAGAGAATATCAATTAAATGACTCCGCTGCGTATTATTTGAATGCTCTGGATCGGATTGCGCAGCCTAATTATGTACCGACGCAACAAGATGTCCTGAGGACACGCGTCAAAACGACGGGAATTGTAGAGACTTATTTTGCCTTCAAAGGATTGCATTTCAAGTAAATTATTTTTTTTTGTAATTTTTTTTATTATTTATATTTACTAACAACCTTGCAGTTAGTATGTGACTGCCGTGGCTTGTGAACTATACAAAATCAAAATTTTGCTTTATTAAAAAATGACTTGTATCAAATTGCACCGTACTTTCTTAAATATTGACGTTTTTAAAGATATAAGCTCATCCTGATGTTACACTCATCAAGAGCTTTCATTTGAGTACCTACATAATTTTTTCATATATTTATATATAAATATGAATATGTGATAAATATATCAAAAATACCTTGTGGGTACTCAAATGAAAGGTCTCGATGAGTGTAATGTCGGGGTGAGCTCATATCTTTAAAAATATTATTAGTTCACAAGATACAAGGTCATTTTTTAATTATGTATCTACAGATAGAGCATTTTCGAATGCAGCCTAAACAATTATCACAATAAATTTAGTGTCATTTGCAATGACACTAAATTTCACTAAAAAAATAACCGGAATGACTGTCCTGGACACAAAATTTTTTTTTTTCTCTTAATAATATAGATGTGATGATTTTTGTTTAGAATGTTCGACGTCGGCGGCCAGAGATCGGAAAGGAAAAAGTGGATTCACTGCTTCGAGGGAGTAACAGCGATAATATTTTGCGTTGCTCTGAGTGGCTACGACCTTGTGCTTGCTGAAGATGAAGAAATGAACCGCATGATCGAGTCGATGAAGCTATTTGATTCGATTTGTAACAGTAAGTGGTTCGTAGACACCTCCATAATTCTATTTTTAAATAAAAAAGATCTGTTTGAGGAGAAAATAGCTAAGAGCCCGCTATCGATCTGTTTTCCCGAGTACAAAGGCGGCAACTCATTCGAAGAGTGTGCTGCTTACGTGCAAATGAAATTTGAAAATTTAAATAAACGCAAAGATCAAAAACAAATCTACACACACTTTACCTGTGCAACTGACACATCGAACATTCAGTTTGTGTTTGACGCGGTAACTGATGTGATTATTAAAAATAATTTAAGTAATTGCGGACTGCTAAGTTGAATTTATCATTCCTGAAGCGATAATTATTTTTTATAAGATATTATTTATGACATTTTATAATACTTAGATTTTTTAATAAGTAATTAATATTGCAACGATACACAAGTGCACTTTTGTATATATATTATATACCTTTTGATAAAATAATCTGCGAATTTTTATTGAATAAGATATTAAGCCATGACAATAAGTTACTCAGGAATTTTAATCTATTTAATATTTTAATACAGAATCAAAATTTACAATCGGAATTTGAAATTGAATGTCAGTCAAGTTAATTGGAATTGAATTGTTAATCGTAAATTTATTGTTTAATTAATACTAATGATTGAATAATTTAATTAAAGTTTTTGGATCAAATTAATTAAATTCAATTTTTAAATAAAATTTATAAAATAAAATCATTCAAGTGTGGGTCATGTGTGTGAAGAATTGTACGGGTAATGTGTGATAGAGAGTGTTAATAGTGTTAAGTTTTGGTAGTCCGGTGGACTTAATTTTAAGTTATAAAAGTGTGGAAAGTTGGTTTGTTTCGTCAGTTCGGTGGACTTATAATTTTAAGCTTAGTTTTAGGACAGGTGTGGGAGACCGTTTGTTAGAAAAAGCCCATTAGTTTTAGGACAGGTGTGGGAGACCGTTTGTTAGAAAAAGCCCGCCTAGTCATCGTATTGTCGTTGGAAGGTTCGTTTGTAAATATCATTGATCTCGCAGTTATTCTCCGCTTCATTAGATAATGTTACTATAGTGTGTGTGAGTGAAATACTTTGTTAAGATTTTTATAAGTACTTATCTTGTTAATTTTTATTGTTAATAAATATCGAAATATTGTTAATTAATTATTTATTATTCGGCAGCACCTTCCTCCACTCTCTCTACCCTAGGATAAGAATTCTCAGCTCTGGACCGGTGCCAGGAACCGTGATTAAAAATCCTGGTGGCGCCCTAATAATTATTGTTGTTTGTTAATTTTAATAGTTTATTTATAAAATTGATTAGGGGCTAACCTGAGCAGGTAAAACTGTTATATGTCCCCGACAACAACCGCTAGGTTGTCCGCGGTGCTCTTGCCCGTTCTGAAACCAAATTGTGTGTCTGGAATCTTGTTATTGTATTCCAGCCATCATGTGGTACGGTCAACCACTATCCTCTCCATCACCTTGAGGAAACAGGGTGCAAGAGTGATAGGTCTGAATTTTCCTGTGTCTCTTTTGGGTAGAAGGTAAACCAGATGCTCTGTCCAGGCCGATGGATACTTGTTTCGTTTGATGAAGTTGTTGTAGCAGTCGAGGAGACGCTTTTTAAACTCTCTGGCAATCGCTTTATAATTTCGTAGCTGATTTGGTCCAGCCCCAGGCTTGATCCAGATTTGCTGCGGTTGATGGCAGAGTTCAGCTCTGTTAACGTAATGGGTGTTTCGGAAAAGTCGTCAGTAGCTGGTAGAGCTATATTATTGTCAATTTGCCGAATTAGCTATTGAGCTAGCGTATCATCCGAGTCGATTCTGCTTTCTTGACAGTATGTTTTGATAAAATCTTGCTTTTTTGGCTCAGCCGAGAGCTCTTGTCTTGGTAGTGTGTGCGGTGAGGTAAGTCTTCGATTTTTAAAGGTCTTGAATTTTTTCCAGATCACGGATATTGGGGTGGTGCCGTTGAGCGTTTCAGTGAATTCCTGCCAGGCTTTTTGTTTAGTTTGATAGAATGTTTGTTTTGCTTTTGCTTCGGCCTGTTTATACTCCGCGTAACTTTCTACGGTTAGTTGCCGCGTTATGATTTGGAGTGCTGCTTTACTCTCTTCTAGGACTGCTGTGCAGTCGTCATTCCACCAGGGTGCTGGTGTACGGATCTTTCTGACGCTGGAATTGTCTCTTTGTGGTTGTGTTTGTTTTTGCTCACCGCTGTTGTTTTGTGCCTTATTCCCTGGCTTTGAGGCTTCTAGAAGGGAGTCTTTGATTATCTTAATAAATTCATTATATGCTTCTGTGGTTGGTTCGGCCAAAGTACTGTTAGTTTCTGCTTTTTGAGTGAGAATGTCTTCAAAGGCTTTCCAGTCAATATTTTTGAGTTTGAGTTTGTGTGTGAAGAAGTTGTATGAGTCAGGAGCTACCCCGATACTGATGGGGATTGGATAGTGATCACTTCTTCCTGGGTCATCGTGGACCGACCAATGTGAGAATGGTAGAAGCTCAGGTGAGGTGATAGTAAGATCTACAGCTGATTAGTTTTCTTGGGGATTGGAGATTCTAGTAGGACTGCCGTTGTTAAGCAGGCATAACTCCGCTTCTTGGATTGCTTCAGCTAGCTCTTTGCCTTGAGGTGAGTTTTTATGGCTGCCCCAAAGAGTGTGATGGGTGTTGAAGTCACCTCCAATGAGGAGAGAACCGTTATGAGGTTGTTTTAGTAGCGACTTCCATGTATTTTTCCGGATCCTGAGAAGGGGCGAGACGTACGTAGTTGCAAATATAATTGGACCTTGATTGGTGTTGATTTTTATAGCCAGGGTGTCGATTTGGCCTTTAATTTCGAAGAAGTCACTTAGGACTTCGAAACTTATGATTGTTTTAACGGCGATTGCTAGGCCTCCGCCGTTGGTGTCTTGTCGATCTTTTCTTACAATGTTGTAATTGCTGATATAGGATGGCTCCTCTGGTTTGAGCCATGTTTCAGTGAGGAGAATAATGTCGTGGTCTCGGACCAGGTTCATAATTGAAATTTCTTCTTTTTTCCCCCTTATGCTGCGTGCGTTCCATTGTAAACTTGATGTTGTTGTTTTTTTATTGTGTCCTATCATTATGTTGAGGAATAGGTTGTGTTAGTGCTGGTTCTAAGTAGAGAATCTGGTAGTTTTGTTCTGATTCGTCTTCGCCTTCACTTGTTGCCTGGGGAAGCAACATGTCGGGCTGTAGCTGTTGGGTCGCGTCAATTACGACTTCGGAAAGGTTTTGTGTTGCTTGAGTGAAGTTCTGAATGATTTCTTGGTTCTGGGAGGCTGTGACGATTGGAGTTAGTTGCGTCATTATTGCGCTTACCTGTACTAGTAGGTTCTGCATTGTAGTCGCGAAATGTTCTCTTTGTGCCTTAAATGCTTCGATTTGTTGTTGTTGTTATTCTATTGTTTTCGCGATCATTTCGTTGCACTGGCATTGGCATTTTCCTGCGTTTTTGCTGATTTTGGCCTGTTGATTTGCATTGATGTCTGATTAGGTTGAAGGTTCCATGCACTGGCGGCTTGTTTTGAACGCTTAATCTTGGGATATTCTTGATTATTTAAGGGTGGGGGTGAACGTGGTAGTGAGGATGATAGCGAAGAGTCATATTGGTGGTTGAGTTGTTGGCGGGCATCATTGAAAGAAATGTTACACTTGGCCGCTTCTCTGTGTATTTCTCTCTCTGCTTTTGATAGTGGGCAGTGATCTGACATGGATTCGTGGTTTTGTCGGCAGTTGATACAGTTGAGAGGCTCATGAGTTCGGGGGCATAAGTTGTATGCCGAATGGTCATTTTTGCCACAGTGATTGCATGTTGAGAGGCTTCGACAGTTTTTGTGTGAGTGTCCGAATCTTAGACAGTTCATACACCTTTTTACTGGGAGTACGTACGGCTTCAAGTAGTGAGGCTGAGTGTGCTACTCAGTTGGTAAAACAGATTTGTGGGTTCGTGTTCATGCTAACTTATCGTCCGTAGATATGTGCGACTTGTTTTACTGTAGGTGCTGCCAACGTAGATGTGGTCGAGGTTTTTTACCGACATGGATATGGTGGAGGGTTTTACAGGTGGCGCTGGCGGTAAATTCTGTAATTTAAATCTATCCGCAATTTTCCCGCCAATTTTTAATTCGCCATCTGGGGGCTGCTATTCGCCATTTGAATTCTGAATTCACCATTTTGTTAAAAAATGCATCTGTGATCTCAGCATCAACAATAGTTGCTTAGATCACAGGTCCATTTCATTGTTTATATTCTGAAAAGATTAATATATTCAAAATGAAGTTATGACAACTACTTGCGAGAAGGATTTTACGCAACGCCATCTGGTGGTAGCTTTGATTACTTCTAACTACGTACTAGATGACGTCATCTGACAGGCCTGAACCTTTTCAAGGTCACGGTAACTGCGTAGTTCTCTTTGTTCTATTTCTAATTGCATAGTAGATGACTCATCGTGTTTTAGAATTTTCTAACTGCGTAGTAGATGACGTCATCAAACCGGTTTTTAGGTAGAGGAGTGGGGGTAACTGCGCAGTATTTTCTGCCGATATAAGCGTTTTGCCGAGAGCGTACTTCAAAAAAACGAAGTACATCTCTAGTGATTAAACAGTATTCAGTGTTATAAAATATAGTGAAGTTCATTGTTGTGAAGTACGCCAGTATAGTCCAGTGTGCATAAACTATTGTGTGCATAAACTGTAGTCCAGTGTGTCAAAAACTATCGTGTGTGTATAGTCTCGTGTAAATTCAGTGTGTATATAACCTATGAACAGTCTACATAACCTATAAAAAACGTACATAACCATAAAAAGTGTAATAACCTACAATTGTCGCGATCGTCTCGAGATGACCTTGACTGGATTTCTCAAAACTCTAATCGAGCTCTTACGTGACTTGAAAGTTTTGTGGTCTTGAGAAAGACCGTTTAGTTGAGAAGTCTTGAGAAAGACTGATTAAGTGTTTGAGTCAGCAAACTACTGAGAAAGGTCTTGACTAGCTAGTGATGACGTACAGTCACTCGCTCTCAAAAGAGATCTAGTTGGGTTGCTCTGAGAAGAGCAGTTTGTGGTTAAGGTGTTTTCGGTTGGAAGGCAGAGCAAGCCTTGCGCGCTTGTTGCCGAGCGAGAACCTTTGCTGGTAAGCCTTGCACGCTTACTGAAGACTTAACCGATGTTGAGATGATCCGTATTGAAGGTAAGGCTGGCGAAGTTGAGATGATCCGTATAAGCTAGTGACAAGTAACGAGCCTTGCACGCTTGCTGAAGTTCTAGGAGAGCTGGTGGTACTGCTGACTGGTTACGAAGAACTAATGGCTGAAGCCCCGTTGCGTTGCTCTTTATATACTGTAGATGCGGCTCACAGTCTTGATAGTGGGGGAATTAAACCCCAGCCAATGAGATGACTCGGTCCGTAGTGGAAGTGGAAGGTAAGTCAGAGCCTACGGGATTGGTTTATTCGGGGTGGAGAGGGAACTATGGCTTGGCTGGCGAGCAGTCGCTCTTTTCACGGTCCGCGCTTTTCCGAGTACCTAATTTTGGCTTGTTAGGTTTCGGAATAGATGTTTTACAACAAATTTAATTTAAATAAACTCAATTATTAATTATTTTATTCAAATAACTCCTTGAATTATGTTAATTTAATAATTTAATCAAAATTATTTTCAATCTCTATTATTAATCTTTTAATTTTTAATTCATTGATCTTGTCTGATTGAGTTTCCTACGGAAACTGACTTCTTTTTAAAATCATAAAACTGTTACCAAATCACTTTCCTTCCAATTAATAATTATTTAATTGTGATTGGACAATAATCAATCAATAATTATTCCTTTAATTATATTTATATATATAAATTCTTTTCTTACGGCCTATAATCCGTATTAACATTGATATTGTCACAACTCAATATATTGATGATTTTATTTCTCTAAAACATTACTGATGTATTAATTTATATATTTATTTATGCATTTATTCATTTATTTATTTAATACTCTTTTCTCATAATAAGAGAACCTCTAATATTTCATTTACACAATAAATGGTGTACTTATTTATTTATTTCATCCCTTTTCTCATAATAAGATAACCTTTAAATTTTCATTTACACAGTCAACGGTGTCAATTTATTATTATTTAATTATTTATTTCATACTTTTCTCATAATAAGAGAATCTTCAATTTATTTATCTTATATACACAATCGATAGTGTATACTGTTAATGATTTAATTTGTATTTAAGATATTATTTATTAGTGTGCAAATCAGATGGTGACACTAATATTAAAATTAAATTGAATAACAGTCACTATGTGACGTCACATTACAATTTTTCTCTCGAGTGGTCCATTATTCCCCACACATTACATATTGGGCCGAAATATCATAAAAACATTATAGAGATCTCAACTTCAGGAAAATTGAAAAAAAATTTTTACCTAATTTTTGAGGGGGGCCGTCGTGCGCCAGGGGGCCTTTGTGCCCCAGGTTCCCTCACATACGGCCACACACACACACATACACACACACACACACATACGGACATCATCTCAGAAACATTCGGAAAGCTTCCTAGGACCTCAAAATATTACGATCTGGTGAAAACTCGATTTTCGAAAAACGGAGTAAAACCAATAACTTCCCAACTTTTTGAAATTTTCTTAGCAGAAAGTTAAAAATCTTTGATGTACATGCTTCTTTAAAGTTACTAGATTATTATGGAATTAGAATTTTTCGAATTCGTGCGACGAGACGACTAATAAAATACTACTATACCATATAGGCCACGTACATAATGCTCAGAATCTTGTCTAAATACACATGTGTGTATCCTGCAGGACTTAAACGTTTTGTGCGTTTTGCAGAGTGTAACCATAATAGAACTGGGCCGCACTGCTTTTTAAAACAAATAAGATAACTGAGATGTCACTACTGGGATGGTACTCAATACCCAAGGCCAATTTTCCACTTTTAAATGAGACCAATGAAATCTCGCCATTTTGTATTGGCTGCATTAAAAATATTTAGTGATAATTTTAAGTCCAAGTCTGAATTAAAATTATCAATATTGATAATTTTAATTCAGACTTGGACTTAAAATTATCACTAAATATTTTTAATGCAGCCAATACAAAATGGCGAGATTTCATTGGTCTCATTTAAAAGTGGAAAATTGGCCTTGGGTATTGAAAAACCAATCACTTCTGCTTCAGATAAAGTCTATGATCATTGTCACTTTACCGGTAACTACAGAGATGCTGCTCATAAATCATGTAATGTTAATTATCAGAAATCTACAATTATCCCAGTTGTCTTTCATAATTTATCTGGCTATGACTCACACTTCATAATTAAGTCCTTAGCTACAGTATTTGAGGGTAAAATTTGATTATTACTAATCAATAAAGAGCGTTACATTTCTTTCACAAAATCAGTTAAAAATACTTCAGTCTCTCTAAGATTTATTGACTCTTTTAGATTTATGGCCTCCAGTTTAGAGAAATTAGCTTCATACCTCGATGACAAAGACAAACAGATTACGCGACTACACTACCCTGACCTTGATAAATTCAAATTAGCAACATGTAAGGGTGTATTTCCGTATGAGTACATTGACAGTATTGATAGACTAGACGAAAGACAGTTACCTGATGAGGACTCATTTTATTCAAAATTAACAAACTCAACTATTTCCGATGACGATTATACTTTTGCTCAAGTAGTCTGGAACGAGTTTAAATCAACACGCTTGGAGAGTACTCGGACTAATACTTGAAGACTGATTTCCTTCTCTTGGTTGATGTTTTTGAGAATTTTAAACTCAGTTGCTTTAAAACATATAATCTAGATGCTCTACACTTTTATACAGCACCATGCCTTTCAAAAACGGCAATGTTAAAGCATACTGATGTAGAACTAACTGATCCCGAGATGCTTCTTTTCATTGATAAGGGTGTTCGTGGTGGGGTTTCGATGTGTGCTAATAGACATGCTGAAGCTAACAACCGGTACATGGGTAAAGATTTTGATTCAAACAACCCTGAAATATACCTGATGTACTACGATGTAAATAATTTGTATGGCGCAGCGATGAGTATGTCTTTACCCAAGGGTAAATTTGAATGGGTTGAAAATGTAGACAATGTAGATCAGTTTTTCAATGATGATGAAAGTGTAGGCTACATCCTTTAAGTAGATCTACACTATCCTGAGAATTTACATGACCTACACAAAGATCTACCTTTATGCCCTGAACATTTTGTACCACCTGGTAGCAAACAACAAAAACTTACGACAACTCTGTATGATAAAAATAATTATGTAATTCATTATA
>JZSA01002476.1:0-14557 GCA_000956155.1 Cotesia vestalis | reverse complement strand
ACCAGTGTTCTTTATGTTATGTCCAAGGGCGTTTTTAGAGCGGTAGCGTAAACGGTGGAGGTTTGGACTAACAGTTTAAAGAATACGCAACGGAGGTTTTAATTCCGTTCTTTTTATTATTTATGTGGGACGTTTTCGAGATACGAATTTACCACGCCTTCGTTTGAGACTAACGGATTTTTATGTAGATAGATGTACTTACTACTTGATGTATTATTAATAATCGCTGGATCCGTGATTCCAGGGGGCTGCTCTCAGCGCCTCTTGATGGAGTAAGATGGATTGGGCTGCTTATTTTAAGGGCTTCTTATTTTATAAATGAAAGTAGTTGATTTTTTTCTTCGTTTTTAAATTTATTTATAAACACTAAAACTTACACTTTCACAATTGTAATTGTAAACGTAAATTATATTAATGAATTTTAATAATTTGAGCTAACGTCCTCCAGTCCCCCGTAGAGTAAAGTGCGCAAAACTAGCTTTTAATAAATTTAGAATAAACTTAATAACCGTATTCTCGCCTAAGTGCAGAGCAAAATAGAACTTTGAGATTCCGGTTCTCTATGATAAACTTAATGTTAATACGTGGCCTGCCGGTTAAACCGCGTCCAAACTTCCTTTAAGTGCAGTGCAAGTTAAAACAAAGGACTCTACAAGGCACGGGCCCGTCAACTAAACGCGGAAGTCGAATTAATTGAGCAAAGACAAGGCGTTGGCTGTTGATCGCCTTTTTAAATTCTCGCGGTGCTGATATAGCAGAAGTCCCCGCTGGTCAACCGGCAGTCGCGTAGCTTATATTTTATTGTAGCTTTCGCGCATGGAGAAGTCTTCTATATGCACAGGTGATTTAAATTTAAAAGAAAAATTTTGGGGTGGATATAACAAATATAATAACTTTAAAAAATAATAATAAGATTTAAAAAAATGCTTAACTTACTTTTATTATCAAAAAAATTATAATTGCATGATTTGTTATACTTATGTTAAATAAATGAATATTAATTAATATATAAAATTGATTTTTTTTTTAATCGACAATATTTTTTAATAGCATTCAGGCAAAAAAATTTTTTGAAAATAAGTAATTTCATTTAATATTGATAGATTAAAAAGTGGTACGACGTGACATCTACAGTAATATCACATAATCTCATGTCAGTACTGTACTGTGAGTAATATCCGACCCGTTCCTATTCATTAAGAAACATTTTTTTTGTAAATATTTTTCAAGAGTAAATTTATATCCGAATTCTAAATGAGAATATTTTCGCATAAAAAAATTTTAATTTTGTAAATTTAGTCATAAATTTGAATTTAACATTTTTTTCTATGCGTACGGTAATTTTTTAGAAAACCCGATAATTTTACGGCACTGTGTCGATCAGACAAGTAAAAGTTTCTGGGAACACTGGTCAGATACTTACTTACACACCCACACACACACACCCACACACACACACACACACACACACACACACCCTTGCTTTAGACATGTCTCATATTCTTGCACAATATGTCTTAAGCTAGTTATATATAAATCTTGAACCATGTCTTTTTAAATAAACTTGAGCAAGACCCATATGTAGAAAAAGACACAAGCAACTAGGGGTTTTGCTCAAGACGCTGGCACCAAAATCTTGCTCAAGCACATGTTACTTGGGTGAAACGTCGAGATCTAGTGAATACTCGATTTTTGTTAAACGGAGTAGAACTAATAATTTCTTGATTTTTAAAAATATTCGATTTTCTTAGCAGGAAATTAAAACAAATTTTCAATAAAAAATGAAAATTATTACAAATTAAAAAAAAATTTTTTTTGTTATTTTATGAAGTCGTGTAAAAATCATTAATTTAAAGAGCAAGCTTTGGTACGGAAAAACCACTAGATGGTTTGATAGGAAAATTTACAGATCTATCAAAACTATATTAAAGTGCAAATATTACTCAAAACCTTATATTTTCCAACAGTATTTGTAAAGATACAGCCGATATACCAAAGCAATGGAAAGAATCATTTTTTTTTTTTTTCATTATTTTATGTTAAATTGCGATTAAAAAATAAATTTTTTTTTATATGTATTGACAAAATATTTGATAATAATTATTCAAGTTTTCTAAGCCACCATTTAATTTTCTGTACAATTAATGGTTGTTGAGATATAAATAGATGTGTTATGTCCAGAATTTGGACTTTTTAATAAATAATTTAGTATTCGGCCCAAGTCAATTAAGACCTATAGACCGGGAACTCTTGAGACTTAATTTATTGAGAAAAAAAGGTTTTGTTTAAATGATTAGATTTGTAGTTTAAATTTAATACATACATTGTTTAAGAATCAAATTAACGTTCAGAAATTACAGTTTATATGCAATGTTTAGTTTTGAATCCGTTTAACTCGATAAGTAATGTTTCAAAATCGTACCTGGTTTGTCTCTTTCAATTAATTTTATAATTTTCACTACAACTGATTAGGATTAATATTTTATTCTTGATTTACGATTTTAATATTTGTAGATTGGTGTAATTATTGATTATTAATTTAGTATTGCACTTTACTTTTGAATATTTATTTTTTTGTATTTAATTTGAATTTTCTAAAGACCATGTTAACACTAGGATGTCCTAGACACGAGAGCGAGAGTATATAGCAATTTTTCGGGTCCGAGTTTGGGTGGTCCCTTAGTTTATAGTTGGGGGAAACTCATTCCCAATAACACTCGAGTTTTCGGGACTCTTACCCTCTCTCCGGATGGTTCGAAAATATGCTGTACTCTCATCTACGTATATACACATCTATACCTACACATATATACACATAGACTTTTATGTTGAATTCTGCTTTTAGTTTTATTATAATAATTTGTTTCCCTTGCGACTTTCAAATCATTCTGAAATCAGTCTGAAAAAATTCTGGAAACATTGTGGAATCATGATGGTTTCAGAGTGTTTCCAGAGTGGTTTTGTGCCTATTTTCCAGCATGAAACCAGAGTGAACCCAGACTAAAGCCAGAGTGGAATCAAAGTGAACTCAGAATGGAATTAAAGTGGAACCAGAGTGAACCCAGACTAAAGCCTGGGTGGAATCAAATAAATAATAGTTTAAAAAAACTAAAAAACACGCTTTTTATAGAAAAGCAAACCAAAAAAATAGAAAATAAGTTTTAACGAATTGAAATTAAGAATAGTGTTAAAAATTTCAATAATTATAAATTAATAATAGTGTGAATAAAAAAAAAATTATTTCATTTTGAAAAAAGGCCATTTGGCAGCCGAAATGGAAGTAGATTTCATAATTTGATTTAGAATAAATTTTTAATTTGCTGTCATTTCTGACACAATTGATTAAGGAAGATAATGAAGCATGTGAATTGAAGCTTATTTAATAAGCTTTCAGATACAATTTTTTTTTATATGTATTGACAAAATATTTGATAATAATTATTCAAGTTTTCTAAGCCACCATTTAATTTTCTGTACAATTAATGGTTGTTGAGATATAAATAGATGTGTTATGTCCAGAATTTGGACTTTTTAATAAATAATTTAGTATTCGGCCCAAGTCAATTAAGACCTATAGACCGGGAACTCTTGAGACTTAATTTATTGAGAAAAAAAGGTTTTGTTTAAATGATTAGATTTGTAGTTTAAATTTAATACATACATTGTTTAAGAATCAAATTAACGTTCAGAAATTACAGTTTATATGCAATGTTTAGTTTTGAATCCGTTTAACTCGATAAGTAATGTTTCAAAATCGTACCTGGTTTGTCTCTTTCAATTAATTTTATAATTTTCACTACAACTGATTAGGATTAATATTTTATTCTTGATTTACGATTTTAATATTTGTAGATTGGTGTAATTATTGATTATTAATTTAGTATTGCACTTTATTTTTGAATATTTATTTTTTTGTATTTAATTTGAATTTTCTAAAGACCATGTTAACACTAGGATGTCCTAGACACGAGAGCGAGAGTATATAGCAATTTTTCGGGTCCGAGTTTGGGTGGTCCCTTAGTTTATAGTTGGGGGAAACTCATTCCCAATAACACTCGAGTTTTCGGGACTCTTACCCTCTCTCCAGATGGTTCGAAAATATGCTGTACTCTCATCTACGTATATACACATCTATACCTACACATATATACACATAGACTTTTATGTTGAATTCTGCTTTTAGTTTTATTTTGGAAAAGTATAGATTCGCTATAAAATGATTTTTTAATAACAGCGATAAATTGATATCATTGTCTGAAGAAATAACAGATATTATTATTATTACTACATAATATCTCTGAAAAAGTCTGATTTTTTCACATTTGAAATTTTTTCAACAGCTTTGAATAAGTCTGATTCAGTCTTCTTGCAGAGTCCGAAATTTACGTCAAATAATAACCTAAAACGACATTATCAGTATAGTTCTAACTACGAACACGTAAACACGTTTGTTAATTTTGATCCGACTAGAAAGTGAAATTTAGTACGTTCTCGCATTTTCAAAAATGTTATTTTTCCTTCTATTAATATATCAAATTAAATACTAACATACTAGTTTTGATTTTTCTGTTACAACTCTGTAATATCATAAAATTGTGTAATAAAAGTTAGTGAATCTTCGCAACAATTTTTACTAAGGTTAAGCTTCATGAGTTTTCACGCATATTCTTGGTGCTTGAAGTATAGTCAACATAAGTAAGATATTAATGTCAGTGTCAATGTGCTCTACACAACAAAACTGAATTAGAGGCATTACATTTAATGTAAACAGATGAGTGATTCATTGTACTTAGTTAGCATCTAGACAATTTGTATGTGTCTGTGTCTATCACATACAAGAAGATATAAACATTACCTGGTAGTGTAAGTACATATGAATAAACCGAGTAGATAAACGGATTGTGTCTGAAATTCTTTCTAACTCTAAACCACAGACTGGGATTAAAATTGTTATGCCATTAACACCTGATTTATGTGCTAGATGTAATGGACCAGTAAAAACGTCTCTTACTTGTGACCAATGCAATAAATTCTTCCATCAGAGTTGTGCACGTGAATATATTAAAAATAAACTCCAGTCAGATTGCTGCCGGAAAAAATTTGCGTATTTACTTCAACCTTTGGAACCCAGATCTCAGAGTTTAAGAAGTCGCATCAGTTCTCTAAGATCGGTAACATCAAATCGCTCTTCAGCCTCGAGTTATAAATCTGTGAAATCTTCGTTAGGATCACCAAGTGGACTACTAGAAGAGAACCAGAAAACTAGCAATTCTTCTCCAATAACACCATCGTTTTCGTTGTCACCTGGTAGCGATTCTGTTTTTTCATTGACGACTCCAAATACTATAATGACAAATCGTAATTTAGGCATTGTTGAGTCGGACAATACCCAGTCTAGTCAATCCTCAAATACAGAGGCTCTAGAACCTACTCAAATAGCTACTACAGCTACCTCTAGCACTTTACCATCAGGCTGGGTGACTATGACAACTGATGAAAAGTTGACGCTACTCATGAGATCCGTTCAAACGCAATCACAAGTTCTCGCCCAAATACCGAGCATCAGTAATGATTTTAAGAACATGGCAGCGAAGTTTGATGACCTCAAAGTAAAAATAGATAATTTGCAGCTTGAACAGTCTGCTACCAAGGAAAACATTTCTAAATTAAGCGATAATATTTCCTCAAACTCAGATAATATTCGTACGCTAACTATGAAGTTGGATACACTTAGTGCTGAAACAACTGAGAAGATAACAACTTTGACAGATGAACTTGCTGCAATTAAAGATCAACCTACCATCCATCCACAGACGTCTCAAATTGCAACTCCAGTATCATCGGAATTAGTCATCTCCGGCATACCAGAATCGGTTACTTCAAATCTATCACCAGATGAAGTGACTTCTAAGGTCTTTGACGCTCTAAACGTGTCCAATTTAAAAAATGATATTCTTAGCATTCGTAAAGTTGATAAAAAATCTGAAGCTAGTAGCAATAGTGGGAGAATTAGTCCAAAGAAAGGATCTGTTTTGCATACATACATAATTAAATTAAAATCATCACATATTCGTGACTTTATAATAGAATGCAAGCGGAAAATAAAAATTTTACCTGTTAAAAGAGTTTTTTCAGCCACGGTTGGTGATTCATTTAAGGGTAATATATATCTTAATGAGTTTCTGCCTTCTGAAACTTATAAGTTGCTACTTGCTGTTAAAGAAAAAGCCAAAAACTTAAGGCTTAAGTATGTATGGGTGCAAAATGGACCATCCATCCACAGACGTCTCAAATTGCAACTCCAGTATCATCGGAATTAGTCATCTCCGGCATACCAGAATCGGTTACTTCAAATCTATCGCCAGATGAAGTTACTTCTAAGGTCTTTGACGCTCTAAACGTGTCCAATTTAAAAAATGATATTCTTAGCATTCGTAAAGTTGATAAAAAATCTGAAGCTAGTAGCAATAGTGGGAGAATTAGTCCAAAGAAAGGATCTGTTTTGCACGCATACATAATTAAATTAAAATCATCACACATTCGTGACTTTATAATAAAATGCAAGCGGAAAATAAAAATTTTACCTGTTAAAAGAGTTTTTTCAGCCACGGTTGGTGATTCATTTAAGGGTAATATATATGTAAATGAGTTTCTGCCTTCTGAAACTTATAAGTTGCTACTTGCTGTTAAAGAAAAAGCCAAAAACTTAAGGCTTAAGTATGTATGGGTGCAAAATGGATTAATTTATGTAAAAAAAGATGAGAATTCTGTTAAAATTAGAATAAGCTCTTATAATGACTTAGCTAAACTCGATTAGCATAAAATAGATTTAATTGAGTCTCCTAATCAAAGCAATAAATTTACTTCCTTAAAAATTCTAAGCTTAAACGTAAACAGTATTAATGGTCATATTGCTCAATTTTTGGATTTAGTTGCTGAAATACAACCGCATGTCATTGCTGTAACCGAAACATGGTTAAAACCTACTCATGATAACTCAATTATAAATTTAAATAACTATACAATTTTCAGAAGAGATCGTAACATAATAAACCCAGACAGTGGTCGTTTCTTAATGGGTGGGGGTGTTGCTTGCTTAATTCACAAATCTCTCAAGGCCAAAATTTTATATAGTCCCATTACTCAGCACTTAAACGAACCTGAATTTCAAATTCTTGATATCACTTCAACTACTGGTGAACATTTATTATTGTCGGTGATTTACAGAAGGCCAAATGGTAATTTATTGAATGAATTTTTTGAAATTCATTCAAATTTAGCGACCAACTTTAAGAATATTGTTATAACCGGGGATCTAAATTGTGATCTACTCAGCTCAGCATACTTCTCTAATCATTTAAAAACATTTATTACGGAACTTTCTTTACATTGCGTTCCTTACGGTGTTACGCATCATATAAATAGCAAAGACTCTTGGCTTGATGTAGTTCTGTTAGATAATAAATGTAAGCAGGGAGCTTTCTTCAGATCGAAACAGCCTTTTATAAATGGTCATGATTATCTTTTCTGTGAGTATATTTTCGATGTACCTAACGGAGTTGAAAAATCTATAACATATCGAAAATTCTCAGTTTGTAATCATAACATACTGTCAAATCGTCTCTTTCACTCGCTTAATGTTGGTAATAGACTTTTAAGCAATACTAATCCTAATGATCTATTGAAAATTTTTCAAACGAATGTATTGACTACCCTCGATGAATTTGCCCCTCTGTGCACTCGCAAAGTCACTCGACCACCAAACCCTTGGTTAACAAGAGAGCTGAAGACTAAATGTAAAGAGCGTGATGCCTTGTATAAGCGTGCAAAACGAACCGGGAATGCAAATCTCCTCTCACAGTTTAAAATTAGGAGGAAAGAGTTAAAACTAGAACTAAATATCGCTCGTGAGAATTATTTAAAGAACGCTTTAACAAACTTACCTCATGGAACCACTGTTTGGAGTAAGTTAAAGCATCTTGGCTTAGTTAAAAAATCTACGTCTTCACCATTGAACCACTTTGAAGCTGAAGAGTTAAATAATTACTATGCAAGCATAGTTCGTCGACACCCTTCATGTAATATTGAAATTGTAAATTCTTTATTATCTTCGGTAAATAGTCAGGTAAATTGTTCATTTGAGTGGTCAAAGATTGATATTGTTGAAGTAACAAAAGCGTTGCATCTGACCCTCCAAAAGTCGAAAGGTAAGAGCCCAGATGGGATAGATCTCAAATGGCTCAAAGACTATATTCCTTAGATTTCTATCTTTCTTATAGCTCTATTTAATAGATCGATTGACTCTAGTATATTTCCGTCTGCCTGGAAATCGGTCTATATCATACCACTGAATAAAATAAGTCCTCCACGATCATTGTCAGACACTCGACCTATTGCAAATACCTCACATTTGAGTAAAGTATTTGAAAGAGTTATAGCAAATCAAGTAGTTAACTACCTTGAAAGCAATGAACTACTTGATAAGTACCAATCAGGCTTTCGTAAGCATCATGGCACTCAATCAGCGCTACTGAAACTCATTAATGATATAAATCGTGCTATGGATGATAACAAATTAACCTTGCTTGTCTTATTTGATTTAACTAAGGCATTTGATTATGTTAATCCTGTTGTCATACTGAAAACTTTAATTGAGATGGGTTTCTCAGTAAACTCAGTTTTATGGTTTTTTTCGTATCTTTCAAACAGAACTCAATCAGTTTTAGATAACATGGCCATGCCAGTTGAATTTTTAGAAACTACCTCGGGTGTCCCACAGGGCTCAGTTCTTGGACCGATTTTATTCCTTTTGGTAATGAATTCAGTTGCAAAGAAGCTTATATACAGCTATCATGGTTTATTTGCTGACGATATGTATATTTATTTACATTTTCACCTCTACCAATTGCATGAAGCAGTTAGACAGATCACAGTTGATGCTTAAGCAGTTGCAGATTGGGCTAGAGATAATGGTCTTGAGATAAATTTACAAAAAACTAAATCCATGATCTTGGGGACAGGCAGTAGGCTGAAAATGCTACAACGTGAAAAAATACCTCATGTTGTGGTTGACGGTACCATTCTCCCCTATACAGATTCGACAAAGTGTCTTGGACTTCATATTTCTAGTAATTTATCTTGGAACTCTCATATTTCAAAAACTGTAAGCAAAATTAATTCATCACTTTACAGCTTAAAGTTGCGCAAGAATATTTATACAGTGGATATCAGGCGATTGTTAGTCTCAGCAACTATATTACCTCTGATTGACTATTGCTCTATTGCATTAACTAGTTCAACCCTGGAAAATAATCGTAAACTTCAATGTGCATTAAATTCAGCTGTTCGTTTTGTTTTTAATTTAAAGCGCGATGAAGATGTAACTCCCTTCAGAAGAGAACTAGGTTGGTTATCAGTTAAAAGTCAGCGTACAGTGTTGTTATTTTTATAAGTTACTGTCTGTATCAAAACCTAGTTATTTGAGAGAATTATTCGTTGAAGATGTCGATGTCCGACGATCCGACAGGCTAGCAGCAAAGAAAAATAATGTCACCTTTAAAATACCAAACTTCACCACTACGCATTATGAGTTCTCTTTTGTTGTAACTGCTATTATATTATGGGAAGAACTACCAACTGAGGTAATCAATGCATCAAGCATTGAAATATTTAAAAATAAGGTTTATGACTATCTTTTTAACTTAGATCTATAACTCAATAGGTTTGTCTCATGGTCCTCAATTAAATCAATAAAATCAATAAATTAAATCAATAAAATCGAGAGAATTATTATATCGTTAAATAAGTTCATTATATGTTTATGTGTTTGTACTATGTACTATAATAAGAAAATTGTAATTAAATTGTATTTTGTGTTTATACTTGCCATTCGGCCACGGCCTTGGCATAAATAAATGATCTATCTATCTGCTTTCATCTTACTTACCGACTCTTATTACGACATTTTCAGAGAGATTCAGATTGGTGGCATTCTGATTCAGAGTTCCACAATAATGATTCAGACTACTAGCAGAATCATATTTCCACCAGGGTAGCCTTTTATAGATTATCATGGATTATTGAATTATATATAAGTTAATATATAATTATACATAGGTTCATGCATAGTCAGACCTAAGCAAACATTTTTTTAGATATCACTTAAAGTTCAAAATGATGTTTAACATTACCCTTAAATAGTTATAAAATTAAAAATTTATTGCACTTCCTATAGGATGTCTTGGTTTGCCCTGCTACTGTTTAATAATAAAATGATTATTGGAATAAATATGTTGTTATAATTAGATTCAGTGAAATAAGCAAATCAAGAGTATCAAAAGTTAATATAAAATTAATTTTTTTTATATGGACTTCCGTTTGTGCGCGTACTGAAGGTGCATGGGCGATTAGTGAGTGAGATACTTAATTTGAAAATTCGTGAGAATTAAGGAGGTGTAATAATTGTGGGAAGGTGTAAGGAATAGTGGTGGAAAGGGTGATTTAGACTGGTGTAGGTGGGCGGACAGAAGGGGGTAATTGGTGAATTAAAACAGTTGAAAAGCCAAGTGAGGTTAGATTTGTACTGTGGGTCAGGGGGGCAAAGAGTAAGGTGGGTGAGTTAAATACGTGAGTCAAGATGAGTGAGGAGTCGGTTCAGAAGAGCACAGAGGTGACAGGTTTGCTCGGACGGACACAGAGGGAGACACAATATGATTTTGAGGAGTTTTCGTCGAGAGTAGGGCTGCACTCACAGCCAATGGAAACCGGTGAGAAAGTCGATGAAGTGAAGGAGACAGTAGAAAAAGAAGAAGTAGAGGAAGGGGAAAAGAAAACAGACGAAGAAAAAGAAGAGGGAAAAACGGAGGAAGAAGGAACGTCTGAGCTCTTGAAGGGTAGAGGAAGAAAGACCACTGCAGAGGCATGGAAAATGCACCGAGCAAACAGTATCGGGGACCTGAGTGATATAAGAGACTGGATGAAAAGTGATGGAAAGAGGAGAGGAGGAGGGTTAGCGGATGCAAGAGAGAATAAAGTAAGGCTCATCGCGAAAGTAAATGAAAGAAAGAAAGAAGGACTAGAAGCAATGATCAGCCAGGGTTTTACCAAAATCATGGAAAGGCTAGATGAGGAAAGGGAGGATAGAAAAAAGCAATTAAAAGAACTCAAGACAGAGTTTAAAAAGATAGAAAGAATGAATGCCGAACTAAAGAGAAAGATAGAGAAGATAGAGGTGGAGAACCAGGCGGGGCGGTCGGCCAGTAACATCAAATGGAACGAGATGGAAAGGAAAATTGAGAACAGCGAAAAAAAGATGGAAAAAGAAACGGCGAACATAAAGAAGGAATTAAGAGAGATGAAAGAAAAGTTGATAGCCGAGGTGGTGGAAGAAAGTGATGCCAGAGCCTCCACCTCTACCTCTATCTCAAGGATGGGGGAGCGAGCAAGGATTGCAGAAATTGAAGCGTGGAAAGAAAGCAAAGAGAAGATGGAAAGGAGGAATAACCTGGTTATTTTTGGATGGAGCAATACAGGAAAGGTAGGGAGGAAAGAGGTAGCGGAATTCTTCCGGGAGGAACTGGGGATGGAGAGCAATGAAGAAAGTATCGAGGAGGTTAGGCAGCCAGGCCCAGATAAGAGAATGATATGGGTTAGGATGAGAAAGCCAGAGGACAAAAAGAAAATCATGGAACAAAAATCGAAGCTGAAAGGCAAGAAAATTTTCATCGAAAACGATAGAACGAAGAAGGAGAGGGAAGAACAGAAGGAACTGAAAAGAAGAGCCTGGGTAGCGAAGAACCAAGGAGCAAAAAACGTGAAAGTGGGGTTTGGAAGGATGTGGGTGGAAGGTGTGGCGTTCAGGTGGGACGGGGTAAGAAAAGTGTTGGTGGAAGTAGAAGGGAGCGAAGGGGGAGGAGTATAGAACCAAATGAGTCAGGGGGGAAAGGGGGAATTAGAATAGTATTTTGGAATGTGGCAGGGATTAGAAATAAGGACACAGAATTCTGGGAATTTCTAAAACAGTATGATGTGATTGGTCTGACGGAAACATGGATAGAAGAAAAAGACTGGAATGCAATGAAGAACAGACTACCATTAGAGTGGAGCTGGGAGCACATCCCAGCAGAAAGGGTAGAGAGAAAAGGCAGAGCTAAAGGTGGAATTATGTCAGGGGTTAGGAAAGAAATAGAAGGCCATATCTCTGAGAAGAGAAAAGGTACAATAAGAAGAAAGATAAAAGTGGGAGATAAAACCTGGGATATTTTTACCATTTACAATGATAGGGGAGGAAGAGACCTGCTAGAGGAGGTGGATGAGTGGTTAACTGAAGAAGAAGAAGAAGAAAGTGAGTTGTTAATAGGTGGGGACTGGAACGCGAGGATAGGACGGGAGGCCAGTGTGGAAGAAATAAACAATGGGGAAAAAAGGTGGTCGGAAGACACAGTAGTGAACAGAGAAGGAAGGTTGATGTTGGACCTGATTAATAAAAGGGGATGGATTGTATTAAACGGAAACAAAGGTGGAAAAGAAGGAGGTCGGTGGACATTTTCAAGAGGAGATTGCAGGACAGTCGTGGATTATGGGGTAACGAATGCTAAATCATGGGATAGAATAAAGAATATAGAGATAGGATATAGGCTAGACTCAGATCACCTACCGATCTTAGTAGAACTAGAAGGAACGAGAGAAAGCATGCGAAAAAGAAATCAGAAAAGTCGAGAAGAAACTAAATGGATACAGAGTTGGAAGGAAGAGGACGTATGTAAATTTGAAAGGAGGGAAGAAGAAATAGAATGGAAGGAAACAGAAGGAGAAGAGAAATGGAAAGATTTAAAAAAAAGAGTGGATGAGTGCTGCGTGAAAAGAAAAGTGAGAGCAGGGGAAAAAGACAAGGAAGGCTGGTTCGATGAACAATGTGGAAAGCTAAAAAAGAAATTACAGAAAGCTGGACGAAAGAAAAGAGACGTCGTCACTCTGCGCAGATTAAGAAAGAAATATAGAGACCTTAAGAAAAGAAAAAGGATTAGATGGGAGGAGAAAATGGAGAAAGAGCTAAAGGAGATCAAGAACGAAAGTGAGGCATGGGAATTTATTAGAAAAAATCTGAGAAAAAGAAGCGAAATAACAGATGCATTCAGGATAGAGGAATGGAAAAAGCATTTTGCAAAGGAACTAGGGGAACAAGACAGAAAAAGAGAAGACCTGAAAGAAATGTATAGCACAGGAGAGAACGTCTTCAAGAGGGAACCATCAGATAGAGAAATTGATGAGAAGATAGTGAAGCTAAAGAAGAAAAAAGCAGAAGGCGGAGACGGGATAAAAAATGAAGCTTGGATATTTGGTAGGGGAAAAATCAGGACAAGGTTGAAAGAGGTGATAAAGGAGGTATGGAGGGGTGGGTACTTCATAGATGATTGGAGAGAAGGAATAGTAACACCGATTCATAAGAAAGGAGATAAGGACTGCTTGAACAACTATCGAGGGATTACGCTAACCAGCACAGTATACAAAATATATGCCTCGATTTTAAATGATAGAATAATACAATCAGTAGAAGAAAAGGGAGGATGGGGAGACAATCAAGCAGGGTTTAGAAAAGAGCAAGGATGTATGGACAATGTATATATACTAAGACAGATGATAGAAAAGGTGATAAAGGAAAAAGGGAAAAGAGAAGGAGGCCTAAAAGTAAACGAGAAAAGGGAAATAGCAAGGATCAGGACGGGAAATGAATGGCTGGGTAATAGATATTGAATGGAAGAGGCAAAGAAGATGTGTAGGCTCTGTGGCAGCGAGATCGAAACACTAGAACATGCAGTAAAAAGATGCAGTGAAATGGCTAAATGGGAGGAAGAGGTAGACAAACTACTAGTGGAAAAGGCAGAAGGGTTGGAATGGGTAAGGGAGTGGAGAAAGAAAGTAGAGAGTAAAAAGGTGAAAGTGGGATGAAGGGAATCGGGATCTACAGGAGAGCAAATTTGAAAATCGGAAGTCGGGACACACAATCTGGGGAAGTGAGAGGGGGGAATGGGAGAGAAAGGAAAAGGGAAGTGTGAGATAAAGAAAGAGAGAATGTAGGAAATTAAGAAATAGATGTTTATTTTAATGTAATAGCCAGTACCCGGGCTTGTCGGGTATACTGAAATGCCTTCGGGCATATGTATATTATGTATTTATCTATTTAATAAATAAATACTGTTATTATTAATTAATTTTTATATTATATTTCTGATAAATTGATTTGATACGTTATGTACTTCATAGCATCATCAATACTTATAAGACGACAGCATAGCAGCCGGGAATTTCAAGACGCACTGGGATCATCAAAGTTAAGCAGCATTGAGCGTGGTTAGTAATTGGATGGGTGACCCCGTCGGAGTTATAGCTGTAAAATCATCTGTAATGATTTTAACTTCCCGCTAAAAATCTCAGATTTTCAAAAATCAGGAAGTTATTGTTTTCCCCCCGTTTTGCAAAATTCGAGTTTTCATCAGATCTCGACGTTTGAAGGTCACAGGAAGCTTCCCTGACTACCCCCGCGATGTTGTCACTATGT
>JZSA01002471.1:0-14040 GCA_000956155.1 Cotesia vestalis | reverse complement strand
TATGTCTACCTAGAGATATTTGACTTTTAATTAATCCAGAAAGATTATGTATCCATGCAAAGTGGTAGACTGACTCAATATTATCTAAATTATCGGTATAATTTACACTTTTTTTAATCATTAATAAATGTATTGTCGGTATTTCTGACTCGAAGTTACTTAAATATAATGGGATGATAGTGCTTTTTTCAGACTTTTTACCCGTGAATTCTGACTCTATACCATATACATTAATGCTAAGGTTATTCATTTTTTCAAATTTCGGCACATCATTAAGTTTAATTGGAAATTGAATACCTTCATAATTTAATCTGACGCTGAAGTGACGATAACTTGAAGGGTCAGCTGGAACCAATACTGGTGGATGCAAGGCAGCGTTGACACACCACAGGAAGCAGAACTCATCATTGTTCTGGATGTTCGTAACCGCATGCTTCCTGATAATATCCTGCGGTAATCTGACGAAGGTGGAGTTTCCAACTTGGGTTGGTGCGAATCTTGACATAGTCACCATCAAGCTGTTCGGTCCAAGCAGACTCCATCCGGAACCCTCGTGCTCAAAATCTTCAATTCTTTGAAGTAATTTATCGTAGACATGTTGACTAAACCAATCCGGAAGAGATGTGGCAGGGAGAATCTCACGGCTTTTGGTGACGAAAGACTTTCGCTCTTCTGCATCTTCTTGCTGTTTCCGGAATGTGCAGAAGAATTCCACATTCACTTTCAACCCTGCCAGATCTCTCAAGACACTCTGCACCTTGTTGATGACGATATCCCGTGAGGCTTGGAGAAATGATGTTGGATCTTTGTGACGCTGATTGACAACACATCCAGTCTGGATGTTACCAGCGAAAGCATTCTCCAAGTCCTTCCATTTGACTCCTTGGTTGAGATCTCCACCAACAACTTGGTTACCGAGTCTGGAGAACTGATCAGCAAACCAAATGAGTTGGTTGATGTGCGCTTGAACACTTCGTCTCACTTGAATTGTTGTTCCAGGATCCAGTAATATTGTGTTGAAGTATTCAATGGTCTCCTCACACACTCGTAAACACCTTTGACGATGTTCATCAGTGAGCTGCTCTCCCAACAGATCAGCATATGATGCTGCAATGGTATCCACCAAGTTTTTTAAAGCCTCAATGAGGTTAGGTTGAGCCATCGTGGAACGAAAATCACTACTGTCTATTTACACAATATTATAGGTTATGTACACTTTTAAGGTTATGTACACTGTTTATAGGTTATGTAGACTGTTTATAGGTTATATATACTTTTAAAGGTTATGTCACTGTTTATAGGTTATGTACACAATAGTTTATACACGCTGAATTTACACGATAGTTTTTGGCACACTGGACTACAGTTTATTCGCACAATAGTTTTTGCACACTGGACTATACTCGCGTACTTCACAACACTGAACTTCACTATATTTTATAACACTGAATACTGTTTGATCACGAGAGATGTTTCACTGGAGACTTTTACTCCGTTTTTGTGAAGTACGCTCTCGGCGAGCTGCTTATATAGGCGGAGAATACTGCGCAGTTACCCCGACTCCTCTACCTAAAAACCGATTTGATGACATCATTTTCTACGCAGTTAGAAATAGAACAAAGAAGACTGCGCAGTTACGTAACCTTGAACAGGTTCAAACCTGTCTGATGACGTCATCTACTACGCAGTTAGGAATAAAGCAAAGACAACTACGCAGTTACCGTGACCTTGAACAGGTTCAGACCTGTTTAGAAGTAGACAGAAACCTCGACAGATGGCGTATCTTCTCGCATGTACTCCTCATACGTACAGTTTGAATATATTAATCTTTTCAGAATATAAACAATGAAATGCACCTGTGATCTAAGCAACTATTATTGATGCTGAGATCACAGGTGCATTTTTTAACAAAAATGCAGGAAATCAGAATCAAAATTTAAAATGGCGGATTCAAATGGCGGATATTATACTTAAAATGACGACTCGATATAAAAATGACGGGAAAATGACGGAAATCAAATTCAAAATGGCGGATAGCATCTATGAGATAGCCGATAGCAGTTATAAGATGGCGGATAGTGAGATTCAAAATGGCGGATAGCAGCCACCAGATGGTGAATTTAAAAATGGCGGGGAAATGGCGGATAATAAGATTAAAAAATGGCCGAAGTTCACCACCAGCGCCACCTACAACCATATCCGCGTCGGTAAGACAGGTAGGTAAACAGGGCGCCCATATCGGTAACTTAGCATGGACACGAACCCGCAAATCTGTTTTACTGACGGAGCCAGACCCCCCCAGACACACTACTAACATAGTCCAGTTACCATCATAGACAAATTCTAAGGTTTGTTAGAGGGCGTCTCGAATCGACTTATTTATTGACAAGTGATTTTGTCGCGGGAGATTTTGAATTATATTTATTAAATATAGTTAATTTATTAGAAAAAATTAATAATTAAAATTTGAAAAATTTTTATAAATAAAATATAATTACAAGAGTATTCAAAAAAAAAATTTTTTTTTTCAATGAAAAAAAAATGAAAATAATTTTTAAATTATAATTTTTTCCCGGTTTTTTCAACATTAAATTAATAGTAAAATCATTTATAAGCAATGTCATCTCATTTTGATGATTGGTATTTATTATTTAATAAATTCTTAATAATTATTGATAATTATTTCAAAAATTTATTGCCAACTGTCGTATTTTTTGGTCAACACAACCAAGCGTGGACTGGCGACAGCACGCCGGTTTGTTTACAAGAGCCGCTATATTGCTGTCTCTGTCAGTACCATGAGACTTTGTATTCTCCGTCTCCACCCGAAACTTGGGTGTCGCGGGTGTCGCGTTTTCCGTTTTCGAAAATTTTATAGTTTTTTGAGAAGAACAATGGCAACCATAGTGACAGTTACAGATCAGGCTCGAACAAAACAAACGAGGTCGATCGTCTTAATCAAGGGGCCCTCTCCGGGGTTTTCACCTTCGTGAACCCATAAAATAAAAACTTAACGATACTTTCGTTAGGGAAATTCATCTGTTATCCGAACCTCCGTTAGCCCAGTTACCGAATCCCAAGATCATATTTTTCGGACATAACAGACCTGAATTTTTGGTGGCAGCGGTGGAATCCGACTGGTGATCCCTCGTATTAGACAAACCACCCCGGTTTGAAATTTAGTGAAAAACATAGTATTTCCTTCTTAACTCCTCCAAAAAATTTTCAAAAATTTTTCGAAATCAAGAACCACACCCAAATTTCTATACTATTTTAATATAATATTTCATCATTTCACATTCCGCTAGCTAAGCAAAAAAAAAAAAAAATTAAATTTAGCTTCAATTCGTCATTTGATATATCCGATGTAATTTGACTCCATCTTTATTTAAAATTTTTTTTTTTTTTTTTTTTTTTTTTTTTTTTTTTTTTCCCACTTTATTTGATTTCTTTTTCAGCCATAATCTTATTATTATCATTATCACTACTTTTATTACTATTATTTTCATTTAATTATTCTTTTAAAGACTTTATTCTGCCGACCTTGTGTGATGTAACACTAGCGTCAAGGCCTCGACAGCTAATCTTTAAGATGAGTGACGCGACCCTTCCGCGTTTATTCTTCCGTACTCTATATTCGGTAACTCTATACCTACGATAACTAATCTGACTCTCCGGTTATTGTACTCTCCAGCTGTGACCTACTTACCTAGTAATTAAAATAATACTTCGCGATTTAAAAATTTCCTTTTTTTTTCTCTGTTATTAAATTTTGTTTTGTCTCCCTCTTTTAATTATTTTTGTTTTTTTAGCTCCCTTATCTATTATTTTCTTTGCCTTCCTCTCCAGTCCTTGAGATTAAGAAAGGAATACATAAAATACTTAACGGAGAAAACATATTTAAAATTTAACAAAATTTATTAAAACCCGGAGAGAATTACCCCAGTTTAGGCAAACGGGCTCGGAGATAAATACTCCACCCTTATCGCCAGAAGTAGTCATAACGTGTATATACCGTTCTCGATACACTTCGTAATATAATCACGGATTAAAAATGGTGAACCCTAACGATGGAGAAGGACCGGCGGCTCCATGTACGCGTCTATACACGACAATACGAGAAGAAGCGGAAAAAGATCATTCATTATCATATTACGCGAGAAATGGAAGAAAACTTACCGATATTTACAGGCGATAGCGAAGTTAGTTTCGAGGAATTTGATCGTAGGCTTAAAGATTGGCTACACCTGATACCAGACAACAATCAACAACCGTTTATTGGGTGCATATTACGGAAATTACAAGGCCGCGCCCGCCATGTCGTCGAAGACATGGAAATCCGTTCGGTCACCGAACTTATGAATGTACTTCGGAGCCATTTTAAACTCGGGAATCCACTCAAAGTACCCTTAAGCAAATTAACCACCCCACGTAGAGGAAATTACGAAGCCGTGGAAAGCTATTATTATCGATTGCGTTCAATCCTTCGGAAAATACAGGCCGCAGTACCCGAAGCGGACCGAGGAGCTACTATGAATCAAGCTCACCAACTCGCGTTAGATGCGTTTTTCGAATCTTTACCGGATTATCTCAAATGTTTAGCTTCCACCGCTAAATATACGACCCTAACCGCTCTGTTCGAAGCCATTCAAGAACAAGCCATAAAATACGATAATAATATGCGTCTCCAAAACCCGAGACCAGCGCAACGCGACCCCAGGTCGGAACCAACAAAACCCCACAGTGGTCATAATAGACCAAACGGAAATTCGGGATATTTTCAAAATCAACTACGTTTTCAACAACAAGCAGTCCCAACTCAAGGCCATCCGTGGGCCAAGGCCCTAGAATCGGACTTGTACGTTAAACCAAAACCAATCGCGTTCGCCTATAGCGTACCCGAATGCCCTGAATTTTATACACAAGCCGAAGATCAATATTTTGACTATCCAGAAGTCGTAGAACAACCATATTATGGGTTACCTCCGTGTGGAGACCCCGGTTGCGAAGATTCGGATTGTGAACCACCACAAGCTATGGCATTCTCGACGAACGGGATGCCACCGACTCAAAATAGCTATCCGAGAAAACAATTTCAGCCCACCTCAGGTCAAGGGCAATATCGAACACCGTACAGGGCATACGGAAATCGCCAATACCAAACCCCTTTCCAACAGGGAGGTTACTATCAACCTTACAGACCTCAGAGTTACCCGACACACTCAGGGCAGCTACATTCAACTCCAGCGATCCCGAGGGGACAACAAACCATGCAAGGTTACCCTCAAGGGACCCCCAAAACTCTCCCCGCGAACCCCGTGACTGAAGCGATTCACCCTCAGTCACCAGAAGAGGACCAGGAACCCGCACCGATTCGTTTGGAGAGACACATCAAGAGCTCGGAGTTCTGTAACTGCCCGGGTTGTCCCAGGAAAAACCTGAGTCCAGGCGAAGACCCTCTCGAACCGACTTTAAACTCAACGGGCGCTCGCCAGATCGAGGGTATGACGAGCCAGCCCCCACGCCCTCAACCAATGACTGCAGCATCCTATCGTCAAAGGAACCAGTAAAGGGCAGGGCTCTTGTTACCGGTAGAGGACCCGTAATTATGGTAAAAAGCCCAAAATTTACCGGTAACCAAATAGAAATGCTCATCGATACAGGCGCAAATTATAATTTCATCAGCATCGACGCACTAGCCAACGAAACCACGTTCCTCTGCAAGGACATGGGACAAGTGGGGGGGATCGGATCGAACCAACAACCAATAATAGGAATAGTCACCATCGAAATACTTGACAAAGTAGTACTATTCCGCGTCGTACCCCAGCGTTTAGGCGGCTACCTAGCGATCCTTGGCAACGATTTTTTAATTAAAGAACAAGCGAATATCTCGTTCTACTGGTACACAATGGTGCTAAGAAGCCGACCCACACGACCTATACCTTTTTCGATCAAAAGAGGTGCTTGCGAATCCCAGCTGCTAGCAGTAGGTAGCGGTCCAAAAATAGACGTCGAATGCTCAGCCTTATTGGGTAAATACCAACGATTTATCGTAGATACAGGGGGGGATGTCTCCATGATAAATAAAACAGCCCTCCTCCCCGACGTTTATATAGATTTCAGTCGTCGCGTCATAGCTCGGGGAATCAGCGGTGATCCAGTCGAAACCTTAGGCACTGTGGATTTAAAAATCTTCGGGGTTCCAGTTACATGCCAAGTCAGCAAAGAGGACTTACCAGTCCCAGGCGTGGGAATCCTAGGTAACGATTGGTTAGACAAAGAAAAAGCAGAAATATCATATTATGAACAAACATTGACCATACTTGTTCGGCCCAGAGATCCTATTCCATTCAGCCTAGACATAGCCAAATCACCGATCTTCACAATTCCGCCTCGCACTCGAATGGTTGTACCAATACCAATCGAACCCAAAGGTCTGCTACAGGGATACCTTCCACGTATTCCGGCACCAGAAGGCATATTTCTTGGCGATGCCATTGTTGTAGCAGACCAGGGTTACGCGAATTGTATGGCCTTTAATACGACTGAAGAGTCCATAACTCTCGACCTAGATCCACAAGCCCTAGAAGATTACGAATTCCAAATCGAGACTTTAGTTTCCGGTTTTGACGACACTTTCAGCGAAGGCCCTACAGTCGATGTTATAACGCGAGAAAAACGAACATCTGAAATTTAAAAAAAAATTCCATCACACCACCTCGATGATAAACAAAAGACTCAAATTTTACCAATAGTCGGCGAATTTACAGATATATTCCACCTACCCGGAGACAATCTAGGCTGTTCCAACAGGGCTACGTGTAAAATTCCGACTAAAACAGACAAACTAGTACATATAAAACAATACAGATTTCCTAAACAGCATCAAGAAGAAATCCAGAGACAGGTAGAAAATCTGTTACAACAAGGTATAATCAGAAACTCAAAATCTCCTTACTGCTCTCCTGTATGGGTAGTGCCGAAAAAGGCTGACCCTATTACCGGGCCTAAAAAGTGGAGAATGGTAATTGACTTTCGTGATTTAAATAAAATCTCGATCGGGGACGCATATCCTCTCCCTTCAATTATCGGTCTTCTTGACCAACTAGGAGACGCAAAATTTTTCAGCGTTTTCGATCTCGCCAGTGGCTTCCACCAAGTTCCAATGGACCTGGAAGACGCTCAAAAAACCGCATTCTTCACCCCTTTCGGTCACTTCGAATACGTCAGAATGCCTTTCGGGCTAGAAGGCGCCCCAGCCACCTTTCAGCGAATGATGAACACCGCCCTAGGCTGGTTACCCTGGATCTTAATATACCTAGACGATATAATTCTACACGCGCGTACTCTAGAAGAACACGGCGTCAGATTACGAAAATTATTCCAAGTGATAAGGGAAGCAGGGCTAACATTACAACCAGATAAATGCAAATTTCTCTGCGCTGAGGTAGATTATCTGGGACACGTTATCTCTAGAGATGGCGTCAAACCAGATCCAAAAAAAATTCAAGCCCTCCGCGAGGCCCCCAACCCAAGAAATCTAACTGAGATGCGAAAATTTCTTGGACTAGCAAACTATTATCGGCGTTTCATTTTTAATTATGCCGTCCGAGCGAAACCGCTAACTGACCTAACTAGAAAAACTAAAAATTTTAAATGGTCAGCAGAAGCAGACTCTGCCATGCGAGACATTAAAACCGCCTTATGTGCAGATTCCACATTAGCATACCCGAACCTTGAGAAACCCATCATCTTAGCCGTTAGTTCATCAGACGAAGGAATTTCGGGTACCTTAAGTCAAGAGTTCGATGACCGCACACTTGACTTATCTGAAACAGAACGTAACAATCTATTAATAAACCCAAAGGTGACAAGAAATGATAAAATCGTTGCTTGCACCTCACGAATATTAAAAGACGCCGAATTACGATACACACCGGACGAAAAAGAGTGTCTAGCATTAGTATACTCAGTCCAACAATTTCGCCCATATCTATACGGTAATAAATTCACGGTCCAAACAAAAAAGGCTTGCGTCGCGTGGTTAAGAGACACCCGAGATCTCACTGAACGTCAGCGAAAATGGCGTTCTAAATTAAACGAATTCACGTTTACAGTCGTTATAAAAACCAACGTAGGCGATCAGTACGCCGACGCCTTGTCATTCAACCCGAGGGGAAGAACGGACGAGATTCAAATGCAAAAATCTCAAAATAATACCAAAAATACAGAATTAATTGTAAATAATTCGATCCCGGAAAAGTTATTATTACCAGCCAGTGGCACAAACTCAGAAGCCCCCGTAAAGAAAAGAGGCCGACCACCCGGCTCTCGTAATAATAGAGTTCAGAGCCTCCCTGTGATTCAAGACACAATAGCCTCTCGTTTACGATCCGAACTTTGTCGCGGTTCACAAAACCCTCCCGTTACATATCGCGAACCGGAATCAACCGAGAACGGGTCAGAACAAGACACTCCGGTCGATTCTGACGACGTCTTCTTACCTCCCAATGAAGGAGGGGGGAAGTCCGGACGAATAGAAATACCAAAAGATCCCGTTCGCGAACTAGCACCAGCAACTTATTTTGATTCCGGTGATGACGGAGATGATGACGAAGAAGAAGGGGGGGAAGTAATAGAATCGATAAACGATACAACGCCCGTTCAAGACACCTCACAAAATATTGATACGACTCGAACTAGCGTCAATGAATCCATCGAATGATTCGAAAAAATTGCAAAAAAATTCGGTAATGTCAGAGGAGTAGCGCCAGCCTGGATACGCGGTTCCACAAAACCAGCAACTCCTCTCACAACAGATCCACAATGGGTGCAGGTTCCTAAAACACCACCTAGCGAAGAGGTCATTCGAGAGGTCAAAAGATCATTAACAACATCACATCATCTACTAGACGTAGTTTCGAACGAAGAAGAGGATCAAACATTAATAATCCCCACTAGTCCAGACTCCAATACAGATGACTCGGAAAACGAAAATATAGTCACTGAATTAATATCCGAGGGAAACAATGGCGAAAATGATGACACTTCAACGGCCAGCGAACCTGATGACACAGCCATCGCAACAAAAATCGATGAGTCATCACTAGCCAGCGCCGTCCCGGTACAGGAGAAAAATATTAGATTAGCTCCAGAAACACCTACTTTAATTCGATCAATGCTCAAAAACTTCGAAACGCAAGGCATACAATGGGATCCGTCTTCTGGAAAAATAATCGATATTTCCACGCATCAAGGATCAACACCATATAGACCGTTTGCGGACGAAACAGTAATCGCTCAACGACGAAATCGACTCTCCGAACTACCAACACTCAACATCAATGACAACCCTGAAGCCTGCTCCAGTGTGATGGAAGACGACACGTCTCCTAACCAAACAGCAACGGTTCCTAGAGCGAAAAAGAGAGTGACCTTCGGAGAACCGTCAACATCAGAACAGCCCGTTCCAACGATTGAAAATCCGCAACAAAAGCCGAATTCATCAACAGAATCTGCCTCAGACACCAGTGAAACTCCTGTACAACTGATCAATTAAACGACAGTCCATAAAAACTCTCAAAACGGCGAAAATCGCAAAATAACTCCAACAACAGCCCAACAGCAGGCTGAAATAAATTTACCACCATCAGAATCTTCTAGTTCAGAAGAAGAGCTAGCAAAAAAATATACAACACATGTTGAAATTCCGAGCGCCGAACCTAGGCATACATCAGCAATAAAATTTTTATACAGTAGGGACGGTCTTACCTACGTACGCAATCACTTGGCCAATTTTTTAACTACGGACTGTGAAATCGCGTCCCCCGCAGCTCGGTTGTTACGCGACCTTAAGTTTATCAACCCACAAGATTTAAAAGCTGCTAAACCCAAACTGGGTGACATATTAGTAACTCGGATCGGGAAATACTGCGTATTTTCAATTTTCATAGGCACTCATTATCGAGAAAAAATTACGCCATGCCAAATAATCGCCGGGCTAAGTAATTTCCGTCTAGCTCTACAAAAATATAATATTCACTCCCTCAGAATGGCGAGGAAAGGCGATACTTACGGCGACGTGGGCATCCAGCCTCTTCTAACGAAGACGCTCTGGGACTGCCCCGTCGAAATCACCCTATGTGATGGGGAGATTGTCGTACCTCCAGTGGAACTCCGACCCAAAATCATCGAAGAAAAACATGAAAGCCTTGTCGGAGGACACAAAGGAGTCCTCAAAACCTACTGGCGAATAAGAGAAACCTTTTATTGGCCAGGTATGAAGGAGCAAATTTACGAACATATAAAAAAATTTAAAACTTGCCAATTGAAAAAACTAACAAGAATAAAAACGCGTCAACCAATGGTCATCACCGATACACCACACGACGCATTCGACAAAATCTCTATCGACACAGTAGGGCCACTGCCAATGACCTCCAAAGGAAACGTGCATATTTTAACCATTCAAGATAATTTCACAAAACATTGCGCGGCGATCCCACTCCCGGATATCAGAACAACTACGATAGCAGAAGCACTCATAAACCAATACATCAGCTTATACGGCTGCCCTCGAATAATTTTATCAGATCGGGGAACATCATTTACGAGCAAATTACTTGCTAAATTGTCTGACATTTTAAAAATCCGCAGAGTAACAACATCTGGTTACTATCCGCAAGCGAACGGCTCCCTCGAACGTAGTCACCAAGCGCTAGTAGATTATTTACGCGTCTTTATAACTTCCTTCAAAGACTGGGACGAATATCTCCCTATGGCGATGTTCAACTATAACACCTCTGTACATGTGAGCACGAAATTTACTCCTCATGAACTAGTCTTCGGAAAAAAGGCCCGCGCTCCTACAGAATTTCCGGACTACGATAAAATCGATACGTATCCGGAATACCTAGTCGACTTAATGAACCGACTAAACGAAACAAACAACAATTGCTCGGGAAACTTTAGTAGATTCGAAAGAAAAAACTAAAATGCGATTCGACAAAAAGGGACATCCAGTAGATTTCAAAGTTGGAGATTTTGTATATGTTCAAAACGAAACACGCAAAAATAAATTAGACGCCTTTTATGTGGGTCCAAACGAGATCGTGGGAATAACAGATAAGGGTTGCCTAATCCTCGAAATGGGAAACGGGAAAAATATTATTAAACATCCTAGTAAATTAAAGCTAGCAAACGAATAAGAAGAAATATGGTCTGTTGCAGATCACACATCAACCACCATGCTGATAATCTTCTTCCTCTCCCACCTACTCTTCAGCGCCGCCACCTCGGTTACAACAGATTTAGACGCAATCGAACTACAACCGTTCAAATATAATCCTGGACTCTTATACGACCCCTACAAAAGGGCACATATGGTCGAGAGAGAATGGAACATCATATCTACCATCGATATAGGAGCCATCACAAATCAAGATCACCGAAATTGGAAAGCTCCAGTCACCAAAATGATCGCGTCTAGCGGCTGTAACATAAGTTTCACCACAATAGAATGTTCGAATATATTACAAGAACACCTACTATTAGAATTAAACGACGAGAAAAACGCAATCCTACGAAGAATCGAATCTACATTAGAAGTCATCGAAGATGAAACCTCTTACCAGCGTAACCGTAGAACACCGTGGTTTGGATTCATCGGAAAAATCGCGCGAGAAGCATTCGGCTTGATGAATTTCGATGACCATGAACACCTGTCACAAGAAATCGATAGATTATATAGGTAGATTATAAGATCAAAGGGAAATAACAGTCCTCGTAAACAACGCGACTCATGTTATCAAAGAAGAAGTGAATAACATAATCGCCGATGAAAAGAAAACACGTAATATCTTACAACGAGTATCCGAGTCGATGACTCACTCGCTAAAGAAACTTGAGGAGGAAGAATTTCGGATGAAATTACAAATAAACCTTATACTCTTATCAGAGAAATGGATCCAACACCTCAATCGCTGGATCCGGTACCTACTAAGAGTAGAGTCAGCAATTGCAACAGCCAGACGGGGTGATATATCCAACGACATATTGTCCCCGGATCAGCTGTTAAAGGCAACAGCTGATATGGCGAAAAGGTACCCAGATCTGAACCCACCTCAACCAAAAGACCATGTAAACGTACAAGGTCTAGTAAACGTAGCAAAAATCGTGATCGGTCGTACGGCAAAAACTTGTAATATCTATTACATTACGCCTGTTTCACCCGGTTACATACCAAATATACAATCTAAAATCGATGATCACGTCTCAAAAAATCGGCGGAGCCACCAGGGGCTTAACAATCCGACCCAAGAAAAATTACCTCGGCATTGACGCACTCCAATCACAATACTTCATAGTAGGTGAAGATTTTATTAAAGAATGCAGACCAATCGCAAACGACCTGGCTTGTCACCCAAACGTTCCTATCAATAGTATAAACGAAGACAGCGACTGTAAAGTCCTACTTCTAATAAAACCTTCTTCAAGAATACTAAACTCGTGCGACATCCGAATATTACCTAAATGCGTCGATGACATGATTAAATTACATGAACCAAATTCATGGGCATATTCGATCTGTAAACCTCAAAAATTCATAGGAACCTGTGGTACAAGCCTGCGGAAAGAATACTTACTAAGCGACGCGGGCGCATTTAACTTAAAACCAGGATGCGTACTAAGTAATGGAAGAATATTTGTGAAAGGAACGTCGGAAGAACAAACACCGACAAGCACCCACGTGTTCCCAACTTTAAACATCGAACCTCTAGTTGCAAATTTGACAAATCAACTAAATCCCCCACATAAACTCACGAATATTCCAATAGAACCGTTATCTAATGACGATCCCCACTCCCAATTGGGAGAGAGCTTGGAGGGGACAAACAACCGCTTGACTCAAATTGGGTTGCACCATAAAGAAGAAGGACAACATCGTTATGTCACGGCAACAAACTCTGGAATAATAATCACAAAAATAGGGCTTACTGCCCTCATCGCGGGACTATACTATCGCCAAATAATACAAAAATGTTTAACAAAAAATAATCCAGGGTATTGTTGCAAGAAGAATTGTGGAAATCTAAGAAACGGTATAGACAACATCACCTTCAACCCAGTAGAAGGTACCGTATCGACTTATTGGACTAACCCAGAAAACAAGAAGTTGAACCCAAGTCCAGCGCTCCGCAAGGAAAAAGGAAATAACCTGCAAAGCAAAAATGAAACTACTCCGGTTTCAGAATCGTCATCCACGTCAACCCAACTTCCACAAAGCACTCCTAGGAAGATAGGATCAGCCGAGAGCACCAAATCAAAAGGAGTTCGCCTGGCAAATTACGAAGGAGAGTAAAAACTTATTAAATATATTCTATTATCTGTTTGATTTTTTTTTTTTTTTTTTAATCTTTATAGTTTACTAAGTCTTATAAGTATTCCAAACATATTTAATTAATTCTAGGAGAAGGAAAGAGAATATCAAAAATTATAAAAATGAAAATTTTCAATTTTTAGATTTCAAATTTCCAAAAATTATTAAAATGAAAATTTTCAATTTCTAGATTTCAAAATTTCAAAAATTATTAAAATGAGAACTTTCAATTTTTTCAGATAAATCAAATTTATTACTTTTATTGTTCTATTATCACTATTATTATTATTATTATTATTATTACTACTATTATAGGGATAACTAATAATTACATATAGTTACAGTATTTTAATGAAGAATGGTTTATTGTCTTATGTCTAATAATGAATACAAGGATAGTCATCTGGCGGATGATAGATCACTGAAGATCTAACAAAAATTAAACCAATGGGACTACTGTTTTAACGACAACAGACTCATTACCATAAGTAAGAAAGTCAATACTCATTACGGCAATGACTAAGCTAGCGAGCCTCATTACCGCTTCCTGCTTAAAACGAGACCGCCTCTTTCCTAACCACGCCTACTCAACTAACGTCTAACTTAATCTTTATCTTCTTTTAAGAAGTTAAAAAAAAAAAAAAAAAAAAAAAAAAAAA
>JZSA01002470.1:0-14242 GCA_000956155.1 Cotesia vestalis | reverse complement strand
TTTTTTTTTTTGTCTCTCTTCGTTCTCCTTCTTACTCTATTCCTCTTCTTTCTCGGCTGGGATTAGCTCACAGACGAAACCTCGTTCCCACTCAGCAGGCTGTGCGAAAGTTCTGCGTCGGAGACGTCGGTCAGCAGGAACCTGACACCCTGTGAAAGATAAGAAGTGGTTGATATACATTATTAATGCAATATATATAAAATTTTTTTTTAATTTTAAAATTTTTTTAAAAAAACTTACTCCAAGAAGTAGAAGGATTAAAAACAAATTCGATTAAAGCCGCCCTCAACCTTTCAACATCTAAAAGGTTAGGAGTAACAAATTCGTCGAAACCACAGACACCTCCAGGTCCTCGGAGTTCCAACAAAAAAAAAATACATAGCGGCATAGGTTACTTCAGGAGCTGGAGGCCCGAATAAGCCAATTAATTCACCAACCACACAGAGTGCCCTCCCAGGAGTGATTGGCCCCATGAGCTCCCGCAAAACTCCTTGACGTAAAGCCTGAAAAAAACTCCGCGATCGGACCAATAATTAAATGTACTTGTAAAATATAAATAAAATAAAGTTGATAAAAAAAAAAAAAAAAAAAAATATATATTAAATAATAAAGAAAAAAAAAAGACTAATTTTAGTAGACAATGTGAATTAAAGTAATCTTACCCTCTTGCCATATACAGCGGTTACAAACATATACCATGTTCCGTAACCTTCATAATTAAAAGCGGTAGTGAACATCTTGATCGCTTGGCTGAGAGATTAAGACTAGTTACTCTTCTTAGCATAATTCCTTTTGCACAAACACTTGATACCCTGCCACGTCTTGATTCGAAAAACGCTTACTTGCTATTTTTTCTAACGAGCGAGAAAACTTAATATTTAAATCAAGCCAGATGACTAATCTTACTTAACATAAAATAAAACACTTCCATAACAGTTATCATAATTACTACACGGCTGCAGATAAAGCAGTGATCCGTACAATAATCAATAGAAATAATTAAAAATCGACTAATTTACAATAGTAAATAATATAGAAATCTTCAACAAATTTCTAAGTAAAAATTTCTTTATATATTTAAATTTACAAAATTACATAAGACTTTGTCTTATATTTATATATAACATAATGACGATTGACCATATCTAAATAACGTATTTGATTAAAAAGGGAATAATATATATAGACCATATCTAAAAACATTATATTTTAAAACCAGGGAAACTAATATATAATAAAATTCTTATAAATTAAGTTCTTATAATTGTAATGGGTAAACACGTACTTAATATTCGAATACGAAAATTTCTGTAAATCGATTTAAAAATTATTCATACAAATTGTAAACAAGCATGAACTTTTCGTCAAAATAGGACGCCCGAGTTCGCAAAAGAAAATATGCTGTTAGCACCCTTCCTTTCGGGGGGGATGCTGTTATATCCGGCATACCGTCTATAATACAGGGCCTCCCATTCCTGCCGAAAAGTGCAGCGCTTGCATATTTAGGGAACAACGACCTGGACTGCGCGACACTCACTCGTGGCTGAAGAATACACATTACCGCTGCATTGTCACCTCGTAAAAGGAACCAATTGTTTAATTAGTAGCCCCACTTGCAAATCGCGACCGAGGCGATAAAAGACGTGAACACCATAATTCGAGAGCTCATTTACAAGGTAACAGTTCTGCCTTAGAGTCCGGGTGAGTCCTACACCCCGTTACGTGTAGGCAGACTTCAATTATTAAATTAATTAGTCACCTTTTACCCTTTTATTCATTTCGAGTTCCTTAACGGTATTTCCGAGTTCTGTGATTGTGATTCTTCGAGCCAAGAAATCGTATTTACGATAATCGAGATTCCCGCAGTTCCGGTGACCTGGTCCCACTCTCAAATTTTTTTTTCTTCTGTCAATTATAATCGGCGAACTTTTGTTTACCGGAGGCGTTACTCCGGTTACGAACTCATATATATTCTTTCAACGTTATTTTATATTGTTATTAGTTAATAAGTGATAAGTGTAAATTAAGACGTGTTTGCCCATAGGGCCTTTAACTAAATATATAAACTAAAACCCTGAATCAAAGTGTACCATCATTGATAAATTAAGAAGCTATCCAACATCCAAACTTCTGCCTTCAACCTCCAGTCCAGCAGGAGGAAGGAAGCGGCCAAGCAGCGGAAGATAAAAGTCCAAACAAAAACCGAATCATTGTTGGATTCAAGATTCGTAATAGTAAGTGGAGGTTATTATTATTATTTCCGAGGTCGATTGTCTTAATCAAGGAGCCCTCTCCGGGGTTTTCACCTTCGCGAACCCATAAAATAAAAACTAAACGATACTTTCGTTAGGGAAATTCATCTGTTATCCAAACCTCCGTTAGCCCAGTTACCGAATCCCAAGATCATATTTTTCGGACATAACAGTTGGTTAAGAAAAAAAATTAGCTGAGCTAGGTCAGGAGGAAGCCTCAGAGGATGTGATCAGGAGAGCAGACACGAAACAAGGTGACTGGAGTACAGCTATCAAAGTGGTAACACCTGATAGGATAAGATGGGCAATTGGAAACTTCGAGAAGTTCAAAAGCCCAGGGGTGGATGGGATCTTCCCGGCCCTCCTACAGGAGGGAAGAGAAATTCTCATCAAACACCTAACCAGACTCTTTAGGGCCTGCTTGGCCCTAAGCTATGTACCGAAGGCTTGGCGCGAGGTCAGGGTTGTCTTTATACCAAAACCTGGGAAAAGCAGCTATGACCTAGCTAAGTCCTTCAGACCTATCAGCCTAACATCATTCCTTCTGAAAACACTAGAAAGATTGGTGGATAGGTACATTAGAGATAATGCGCTAACCAATAGGCCAGTGCATTATTCTCAGCATGCATACCAGGCTGGCAGATCCGTCGAAACGGCCCTACACGATGTGGTTAGCTACATCGAAAGGGCCTTCCGAGGGAAAGAATCAGTCCTGGGAGTATTTATTGATATAGAAGGGGCGTTTGATAACACCCCCTTCGAATCAATATGCGAAGCAACAGAGCTCTTCGGGGTGGAGAAATCCATCACCGGTTGGGCTCACTTTATGCTTCGAACAAGAATAGTGACTACCGGACTTAGTGATACTAAAGTCCGGGCCCGAGTGAGGAGGGGCTGCCCGCAAGGCGGAGTAACATCTCCTCTCATGTGGATCTTAGTCATTAACGAACTCCTAGAGATGCTAGAAAATCTAGGAGTGCATGCTGTGGGCTATGCTGATGATATCGTACTGATGGTCAGAAGCCCAAGCTCGGCAGAGATGAGATGGAGAGCACAACGTGCTCTAGATCTCATACAGAAATGGTGCACCGAAAAATCTCTAAAGGTCAATCCCACCAAAACAGAGATGGTGCTCTTTACTAAAAAGAGGAAGCTGAAAATCATAGCACCCTCAATCTTTGGCGCGAAGCTTAAATTATCAAAAGAGGTACGCTGTCTAGGAGTAACTCTGGATAGTAAGCTCAGCTGGAATAGCCATATCGAAAAGCAGACCCGGAAAGCAACTGCCACTTTCTGGGCATGCAGAAGAATATTTGGCACAACTTGGGGCCTGAGACCGAAATTGATAAAGTGGATTTACACTGCAATTCTGGTACCTCAGCTCACCTTCGCCTCGGTGGTGTGGTGGCCTTCGATTAAGAAGAACATCAACATCAAGGCACTCTCTAAGGTCTATAGACTTGCATTGCTAGGGATAACTGGGGCTCTTAGAACCACAGCAACCCTAGCATTGGGGACACTCCTGAACCTGGAGCCCCCACATATCACTGCAGAAGCTCTTGCTATGAAAACAGCAATGAGACTGCATTTCAACGGATACTGGACAAATGCTAGGACGGGACATGCATCAATGCTAAGGGATAGGGGACTTGATAAGTTCCTAACCCAGGGAGGAGACATGAGCCCTCGTAGCTATCACTTCAGTCATCGCAACGAAGTCCTCATCCCAAGTAGAGCACATTTCAAAGCTCAATCACAGGAACCAACGCGTCTTCTGCACTCTTGAATTTGGTAAAACAGAGTGCACATAATGTTTCAGACATTTTAAGACTAGGGAAATTCTCAAAGTTAGCGAAAGATGTTAGCGGGCGTTGATATGATAATTCAGGTCCCGTAAAATTTGATGTCTTACAAGATGCGATCTACTATCAACGCAATCTGTCAATAGCCTGGATTGACTATCGCAAGGCATTTGACTCAACTCTTCATGAGTTGATTTTATATCTACTCAGATGCCTGGGGGTCAATCCTGAAATAGTGGAATGCATTTGGCGTATAATGCAGCTCTGGCGAACGCGATTTCACGTTGGAAGTGGAAACGCATTGCACGTTACCGAAGTTGTAGAGTATAAACAAGGGCTCTTCCAAGGTGACTCCTTGAGCCCTCTGCTGTTTTGCATTTCACTGCTGCCTATATCTGTTGCTCTCCGTAAAAATCGTGGATACTCTGTGGGACCTCCGGGTGATCGAAAATATTCGATTACCCATCTGCTTTACATGGATGATCTGAAGCTGTATAGTGCCGATGAAGATCATCTACAGGCCGCCCTTAACATCGTAGCAGAGTACACACGAGATGTCGGAATGTCTTTTGGGTTAGACAAGTGTGCGGTCGTACACCTGGCGAGGGGTAAGTGCTCTGATACGGGTGATGATGTCAAGTTAGTAGATGGGAGCGTCTTAAGACAATTAGACGCCGGAGAGTTGTATAGATATCTAGGAATGGAAGAGCACCGCATGCATGCGGTCTCTGAAGTCCGAGCAACTCTCCAGAGCGAGTATGTTAGGAGACTCCGGAAAATTTGGTCCTCCGAACTTTCCGGCAAAAATAAAGTCTCTGCCACTAACATGCTCGCTGTCCCAGTCTTACTATACTCTTTCGGTGTCCTGAAATGGGCCCGAAAAGATTTACGAGATCTCGACATCAAAACCCGTAAGATTATCAATATGAATCGGAGCATGCACCCCAATTCATCAGTCGCCAGATTATACCTCTCCCGGTCCATCGGTGGGAGAGGTTTGCAGAGCTTGAAGCGGCTTCACGACCGTTTGGTCCTGGGTTTAACACACGAAGTTGTCAATTTCACTGCAGACGAGGATGACTTTCTTATGCAAATTGTTCATAATCATGAAAATGCGCATAAGGGGTTATTTTTGTATAAGGCAGCAATCGATGCGGCAAGAACCCTTGGTCTTGGAGAAATAAACACTCTTATGGAACTCCGAAAGGAGGAATTTAAGAGCGTCATCAGGAACGCAGAGGAAAAATTACTCATAGGCGAAATGATGGACAAGTCCATGCACAGCGTGTTCTTTAAACACGTATGTGATCATGGCTTGTCCACCCATCTTCCGTTTTTCTTCTTAAAGTCAGCTGGCCTGATGTCCGAGACTGAAGGGTTCATATTTGCCTGCCAAGATGGTGTCATTAACACTCTTGAGTACCGTAGCACGGTGCTCCAGGTGCAGCTTCCGGACACTTCCTGTAGGAGGTGTAAACAACGGTATTGACGTGACACCAGTGCTGTCTTATCTGCCAGAAGATATTCCCGAGGTTGTTGAGAATGACAGTTGCAAAATTTATTGGAATATGCCATTTGCAACAACCCGACGGATAGATCACAACAAACCTGATATTGTGCTCTTCAACAAGGCCACTCGTGACATTTATATCATTGAGTTCTTGGCCCCGGCTGAATACAACATCTCAGCCAAAGAAGAGCACAAAAGACAAATATATCAGGATCTCCTGTTTAAAATTGGCAAACTTTATCCAGGTTATCGTGTCAAGCTTGTCGTCCTGATTGTTGGCGTCCTTGGAGGTATGAAACAGTCTTTGGTATCTTCACTTGCCAAAGTTCCAGCTTGCTCATCAAAAGCTGAGTTCTTGGCGGTGAGGATGCAGAAGGCTGTTATACTAGGTTCTCTCCGTCTCCTAAAGGAAATGACTTCAGCCTGCTGTGATCACTAACCGCCTTGTTGTGCGGAGTGGTCCAGCAGTAACGGATGGAGCTCAGGCTGGGCCCTCGGAGAGTCGGACTCTGGGGAAAACCCCCCTGAGCATTTAATAAGAAAATAATAATAATAATAGGACTTCTGTTTTCAGTGTGGTTGTGAGTGAACGTATGTCAAAACACAGTGCTATATTTCTGATTTTTCGAGTGTATGGAGGAAGTATTTTGTAGTGTAGCTCTTACAAAACTTTAATTTAGGGGAATATTTGGAAACAATAGTCATCTTAAAACAGAAATAGCTATAACAGTAAAGATAAGCCAAGCTTTTTAGTGGTGTTATAAGAGATAGGTTAGAGACATTTCTGGTGGGCTAGACAGAGGGGCAGGGAGGGAGAGACAGGGAAGGTGAGAGTGGCACTCTCGAGCTACGACTAGCTTGTAAGGTCACAGTAGGTTGCATAAGACAGGGAGTTAGGGGTAAGGGAGCATGTCAGATGAAAAGGTGGAGAAACAGGCGGGGAATCTGTTCTGATCAGAACTGGCACTTGGGAGGACGGCGAGTGCGGGGGACCTAACAGAAGCGATTTCTTTGGGGAAAAGAAAGGAAAGTAAGGCTGAATCGGAGTTAAAGTTAGCAAAGGACAAGGTTAAAAGGGAGGTTTTCAAAACAAGTAAATTACTGAGTAGGTCCCCAGTAAAACAAAAAGAGATGGAGAAGATTATGAAGAAGTTGGCAGAAATAGATACTAGGATCAAGGAGGAATGTGCAAAGATGGGGAAAAGGGTAGACGAGCTGAAGGAGGAGGGGAGGAGGGAAAGGAATGAACTAAAAAAAATGTGGGAGGAAGATAAAAAACAGATGTATAATAGAATAGGAGGATTAGAAGATAGGTTGGAAAAATTAGAGAAGGTTTCCAGCGACAATGTAGAAATGTCGGTGGCGGGGGAAGATTCAGGCGTGAGGAGAGGGCAGATAGCGAGGGAAACAGAAAAAAGGATGAGAAAAATGAAGATGGAATTAGAAAAAATGGAAAGAGAGACAAGGAGACAAAATGTAATCCTAAAGGGTCTGGATATGAGAGCGGGAGTGGATTGGAAACAGGAAGTTGATCGGGTGTGGGAGAGGATGAAAGTAGTGGCGGGAAGAACGAGTATGAGAAAAATTGATACACTAGATAAGGAGGGAAAGGGGTTACTTTTGATAAGACTGGAGGGGATTGAAAAGAAAAGAGAGGTTATGAAATTTATAGAAAATTTAAGGATAGGAAATTCACAGGTACGTGGGTTTTAGGCGAGGTCAAAAAAGCTGTTTCAAAAGGTTATATTGTTCTTAAGATTCATGAAATATGGCAATATGATATAATGCAGTATAATAAAAAAAAAGAGTTTGATGGGTTATTCACAGAAGATATCGATACTTTTTGAAAAATTAAAACAGAGGCTAGCGGTTTTCCGAAAGATTGTATAACTGAGGACGATAAAAATAAATGTATTTAAGATTACGAGCGAGCTGAAGGAATATGTTTAGATAAAGATAAAATTAAATATAATTCGGGACTACGCTCTGTAGCGAAGCTCAGTTTGAACTCTTTATGGGGGAAATTTGGGCAGCGTGAAAATTTAATGCAAACTGAAATTGTTACAACTAGAAACGGCTTAATGGAGTTATTAACAGATAGATTGAAATTTGTGGGTTTTTGTCTGTGAATGATAAAACTTTGTATATTAATTTTATCAACGCTCAAAAGGCTATAAAACCATCCCGGACAACAAATGTTGTTATAGCAGCGTACACGACAGCGCAAACCCGTCTTAAGTTATATTCTTATTTAGAAAATTTGGGCAAAAGGGTGTTATATTGCGATACAGACTCCTGTATTTATGTTTCGGCAGACGGTCAATATGAACCACCGACTGGTAAATTTTTGTGGGATTTAACAGATGAATTAAAAAAGGATTGTATTAAAATTTAATGAAAATAAAAACTCTTTTATTCTGTTTTATTCACGCATTCCTATTTGTTTATTGTAAAATTAAAACACGTATAAGTATCTTGATAACATTAATTTATCAACTTATAAGTATATTCAACAACGGCGTCGTCATTACCGCTACGGAAACCGTCTTCGCCGAGGTATCACGATTAGCTAACATAAATGGAATTAATTCTAGATATACAAGGCCTAACTAACGATTAAGGTACTTTTGTGCCCAAAGAAATCGCTATAATCAGTGTGTATAGTTCAATATAAAAGCATTGGTTGCTTAAACCATCTTTTTCCGATAGTCCATTATTATCATAAACACCGCAAACTAATTATTGGCTTACAAAAAATAAACGCGGTATAAGATAGTCTGACGGTGGTGTTACCTTATCCAATATTTTTGACATTTTCAAGTTTTATTGTTAAAAGGCTCATACAATTTACGTGTGCAGTAGTATTAAATTGAAATATCTTGAAACATTATTGTGTAGGGAAATTATTAATTTAGAAGAGGAAGAGCCTGACGAACGTCCAAGCTTTAAAAACTTAGAATCAGGAGGCGTTAATTGCGGGTTTCACGGAACAGGTAATAATTTAGCATGCGCGTTAAATAATGTGTTGGCTTTGCAAAAAGCAATTTTGAAAAGTCGTAGAGAACCATTTATAATATAAAATAAGTGAAAATGCAAAAGGTCAGCAAATAAGCAGCTGGTTATCTCAATAGTGCTGGACCATCACCGTACGAGACACTAACAAAACAGTTAATGTACGAACTGTAATTTAGTATCATTCAAAGTGCCCTGTGAAATGTGTAACTCTAAATGTGAAGAGACTGTCCTTCAAGAAGAATCAGGAATATTACCTGTAATAGAGGTGACCGTAGAAGATCTTGAAGCGTTTCGCACATAACGGCCTCAAGACCCTCTTTTTCAGATATTACCTCCCAAGTTAAATGAAGAAACTCTCGTATGGTTATCTCTGTGTACACGATTGGTTAGACAGGGTCAGACTTATCTAGAAGTATGTCAAACATGGTGTTTGCTAAAATATGTTACACACAAATTAACTTTGTTATTGAATTTGTCAATATATAAATTGCTAAAATATCAAGTTTCGTGAAGGTTTACCCGTTAGTAAAGATTACAGTGGTGATAAGACGACTAAATTAGTCATTATCGACGATTTAATATGAGAAGCTTCAAACAACACTGTGATAGATCTTTTTACAAAGGGCAGCAATCACAAGAACTTAAGCATGATTTTCTGACGCAGAACATTTTTCATCAGGGCAGGGGTCAGAGGGATATATCGTTAAGCGCCAATTATATTGTGATTTTTAAAAACCCTCGCGATAGATCGCAAGTACAACATCCAGCTTGACAAGTTAATCCTGAAAATACACGGTTTCTGCAAGAAACATATCATGACGCTACTTCTTCACCTATCCAGAAAAAGCAGCTGCGTGTATTACAAGCGTTGTGTTACCTTAGTAACAATCAGCGCCAGGCTGTATTGCGTAAAGCAGATCCTGCTTCGATACGTTGTATTTGTGAGTGCATATTAAACATACTACAGGGTACCGTCCCCTTGTCACCCGAATATAAAACAAAATTAAAACGCCACGTTAAGCTTTTAAGAAAATTATCATCAATAGGTAGTAGTTTCCAAAACAAAAAGAAAATAATCATACAAAAAAGCGGTTTTCTGCCCTTGTTTTTAGCTCCTGTTTTAGGAGTTCTAATTTCAAATTTTATTTCTAAATAAATTTGAAAAAATATGGAACACGCCCGTAAAATGGTATTAGTACCTGAGGCTAAACTTAATGAAAAGACAAGCTCAGAAAAAAACGAAGAGTGTGCAAAAAATAAAACTTGCTTGACAACCGGTACAGTGTTAACGCGTCTCGACAATGAAATGTATGAGATTTTAAATTCTTTCGGTAAATATAATACAGATCGTGAAAAATGTCAAGCTTACTTACAAGTGCTTAAGCGTTATTTGAGGTTTCTTGAATATGAAAGAAAACCTGTTATAGGTAGTAATATAGAAGAAAACGTAGTTCAGCAGGAATCGTCTTTCGAAAACTCCTCTCAAATGTTAGACACATCAGCAGGGTCCGACGAAAGTTTAAATCCTCACCATTCTTCATATGAAGTGATCATAGATAATTCAATTATAGAAAGCGTACCTAAAAAACTCAGAAGTCACTGTGCACGTGTATTGAAACGTTTAAAAAAAGCGCCGACAGCGTTAATATCTTGGGACGATAGAGGTTGTGTTACAATCAAAGGTCGGAAAATCCCCCATTCTAATATTACGGATCTCGTAAACGATATAATACGTCCTAGAAGGCAGGCAAAAGCTATAGGCCGTCAACAGTTTGCTAAAGTACTGCAAACATTAAACATACTACGCGAGTTCATCGGCAACCGTGCTTATTTCAACAACGTCTCCGAAGAAGAAAAAGAGCTATCAACCTCTACACCGACAAGACGGAGGTCCGCTAATATTACTATACCTGAAATAATAACAGAAAACGTGGCCATCGATGAATCATTGTTAAACCAGAGTGGTAATGGTACTCTGAATAAAAGTAAAAAACTATCATGAATAAGGTTGAAATAGATAAAAAATTAAATAAAGTGTATTACAATCCCTTACGGTCAGAAAGTTTTTTGGGAGCTAAAAATATTTTGAAATATGTTCAAAAAAACGAATCTAAACTGTCAGAAAAAAATGTTAACGAATGGTTATATAAACAATAAGTTTCTACGAAACACCGTAAGAACAGAAAACACTTTTTTAGGAGGACTTATAATGTTGAAACAGTCGATTACGTGTGGGAAGCCGACAGCTGATTGAAGAAACATCTCAACTTATAACAAAGGTTATAAATATGTATATAAATGGTTATAGACGTGTTGAGCAAACATGCGTGGGCTGAGTTATTAATAAACAAAACCAGTGTAAACGCCGCTCAAGCTTTCAGCAGAATATTAAGTAGAAACGGCAAACGAAAACCGCGATTACTGCAAACAGATAGCGGGAAGAAATTCTTAGGCGCCCCTTTCCAAGAATTATGACGCAAAAAAGAAATACAGTTTAGAACAACACGCAATCCTGATATCAAAGCTTCTATCGTGGAGCGTCTGAATAGAACTATAAAAGAAAGAATATGGCGTTATTTTACACATACACGTACGAAAAGATATTTTGATGTGTTACAAAAAATCATGCATGCCTACAATCATACGGTACATAGTGGTATCAAAATGGCTTCTGTTGATGTTAACGAAAACACAGCTCAAACAGCTTATAATAATCTTAAAGACCGGTATGAAAATAATAAACGGGTAGCTGTCTTAGCTAAGTGTAAACTCAAATACTCTGTCGGTAACTTGGTGCGAATCAGTAAGGCGAAAGCAGCGTTTACGAAAGGTTATGAGAGCAGTTGGAGTAGTGAGATTTTTAAAATTTTAAGAATTTACAATTATCGACAGCCTGCGGTTTACAAACTGATCGATTTGCAAAACGAGCCTATAAATGGTATATTGTATGAAGAAGAGTTATCTAAGGTGGAATAAATGGCTTTAACCCGTGATAATTTTTTCATAGCATTACCTAGTAATAGCAGCATGCAATATTTCCCTGATAATTAAACAACACATTTTATCACTAGACTGCCTCAACCGCTAGATCTCAACGGATGTTGGGCGGTTGCTTTAGTAGAAATCCAGACACCTATGACAATATTACATGTACCGAAAGAATTTGCAAAAGCTATGTTAACCGTCGAATACTTAGATTTGGAAGAGTCTAATGCGATAATCGACACTTTTTCTTTTACCGACAATACACCTCATGATCAATATCAAAGTCCAGGAAATCTAGTGGATGCTCTCAACAAACTTAAACCAATTTCGAATCATCAAAATTTTACTTATAATGTTAGAGGTTTTATAAAAATTTATACTGTATGCAGTTGTGAAAATGCAAGACATACGCCGGTGTTAAGTGACAGACTCTAGAGTATATTAGGTTTTGAAGAAAACATATTATCAAGAGTTATATCATCGGAACCGTATAACTGTTGGGGTTCTAAACTAGCTTTTTTATCACAAGCTATACCTGGAAAAATATTTATCTATACAGATATATGCGAGGGGTATATAACAGGCAATGTCCAGACACCTTTACTACGAGTGGTCCCGCTTGATCTCGACCAGAATAATTACGGCGCAACCAAAATTAAAAGTTTTTCACCAGGACAATACATACCTCTGTTACGTAAAAGTATGACCACTATCGAAATTGATATAAGAGATGAGTATGGCAAACCTATACCATTCGAATACGGGACGTTGACGGTGACGCTACATTTTCAAAGGTGTTTTTAAAATAAACATAATGGCTGTCTATGAAAAACAACAGTATGGCGACGGTTCTCGTAATTATTCCGGCATCAGCCATGTTTATGTTAGATCGCCGTATCAAGAAGGTCACGGTATAGTGTAACGGGTAATTTTGGTGTGATTTTGACGTATTAAAAGATTAATCAAAATCTGCCCATCGACTGCCCCCTGCTCAGATCTAGAGCTCGCCGAAATCCAGGGTTGAAAGGGGGATTGACAGCAACAAATCAAAATAATAATTACACAGCTTAAACCAATGCCAATATAGTCCATTGAAAAGTTACATTTGAGGTTGCATTTTTTAGAGGACGCAATTTTATTTTTTTGATGTGTAGGGGGGGTCAGTGTAAGGCTAAAACCAAATTTGTGGGGTTGCCACCCTTGTCCCACGGCCGCCATCTTGAAAATAGGGGTTAAAATGGTTTCAACGATATATCTCTTGAACTATTTATTTAATAAAAAAAATTTATAAACATTTTTTGTTGCAAATTAAATTCTCTACAACTTTGGTTAAGTAACTTTTTGTTGTAGAACTACAAAGAAAAAAGTTAAAAGTGAAAATATTCAGAAATTCGAGAAAAAAAATTCTATTTTTCGAAATATCTTTTTTTTTATCATTTTTCGAAAAAATTATGTCTGATCATTTTTGTAGAGCGTTTTTTAAGAAACAACTTGTATGAGCAACATTTTTTCATTAAGGCAATAGCTAAGGTTTTACAGCGCTCCGAAGTGAGTAATATTTTTCAGTACTCTTAATTATACCTATATTATACAATGTTTTTCAATGATTCGTACCGGTCAAGAATTTTCCGGAAAATGGAAACATTAAAATTTGGGCAACCCTAAGTAAAGAAATCACTAAGTAAAAAATTTGTGTAAATAATACATTGGAAATAATAAAAAAAGTTATTTGTAAAAAAAAAGATGATTTAAAATTTCGATAATAAAAGAGGTAGTAATGTAAAAATTCAGTTCCCGGGAAAAAATGATCAGACCTGACCATGCCTGTTCATGTATGATCAGGCCTGTTTATGTATGATCAGGCCTGAAATTAGACCTGATTAGACGTGTTCATGCCTGCTCATGTCTGATTTTTTTTTAGTTCTATTTTTAAAATTAATTTGTTCCGTATGACGCATCAATTTCTATCCCCTTAATAATTTTAAATGTACAACTTTCATTGAAATATCAGCTTAAGTATAAAGTTTTTGATATTCTATGCCAAAACGATGATATTTAACTATGATTTTTGACGCAATGACACAAAATTTCTTACTGTCTTCTAAGGAATACGCGAAAAACCAGATTTTGAGTAAAAATTTGAGTTTGATTGCGTGCAAATACCAAAATAGATCAATTGATATCGATAGGCGATATGTCCTTTCAAGGTGTCTGTTATTATCTTAAGCTACGCCTTGGTTCATTGCTGTAGTATGAAAGATTGCTGAATTGTAGAACACACAGATAATTCTTAGTTACCTATACGTTTTGAATAAAAAAAAAATTTTTTTAAATTAAAAGAAAACTACAAAATTATAATTCTGGAATAAACCTTAAAGAAATTTTTTTTTATTACTGTGCATAGAGCAACATGTTAATGGAGCGAAAAAAATACATAGTCGTTTTAAACAAATACCTCTGACATATAATAAATTATTAATAATTAATAAACTAGGCATAGTTAACTTCCTTAACTGTAAAGATAAGTCATGTATTAAATTACATTACTTGAAGTAGTTTGAAAGATACTTCTAAAGTAAAGAGAAGTTATAGGGTTAAGAGGTAAAGTAACAGTGTGGAGAGCGCAGCGTCTACGGTTCGAATCCCCACAGGCACAACTTTTTTTTTTTTTTTTTGGC